>CABFWB010002236.1:38080-48332 GCA_902151455.1 Timema bartmani | reverse complement strand
GGGGGGGGGGGGGGGGGCCAATGGGGGGTAATTTTACACCAATCTATCATTCATAATTGATCACATGTAATTAATTTTTAAGTAGTCGATTTTTTTTAACCTCTTCGACACCCTTAAAGATCCTGTAACTTGTAAGAACAAAGATTTAAACTTACCGTGTACTTAAAACGGGAGAAAACAAAAGAACACTAAATAATGTTATGTATTCTCACATTTTTATAAAATCACGAGGTTACTCTATTTTATTTTATCAACTAGTTCTTTATAACTTCAATTACCCACCTCTAAATATCTAATTTAACCATTTTAAAATGTTGCAGTCCATACAAAAATGTTTTAAAAACACATGCTCTAAGAAAAGGGGGGGTGCTTTAAAAAGGTGAGGATTCATGACATATAAATTCTAAAAGTTGGCCCCTAGGAGAACCAATACAACATTAACTATGGGAATACACATTTTGTTGATAGATTTTATTTTATCACATTTTAAAACAAAGGCGTTTTAACGATTTAATCTATAGGTAGGATTAAAACCACTCCCTATTAATTCGAATAGTATTTGAACATAGACGTCACGGTTAGTGAAAACAGTAAAATGTATTTTAGTTTTCTACATCTTCATCAAACAATATATTATGTGTACTAAAGTAGATAACTCCCTTTAAATAATTTGATAATAATTGTCTTATTTGGTCTTATTCTGAACCAAAAGCATTTGGTTCAATTCTCTGCACATTCGATAAAATTATCATTGATAAAATTGGGATTTTCCTTTCGCAGTGACGATTTGACAGCTGGGGGTCCTTGTTGTGACTGTTATAGAGTAAGCTCGTTTGTAATTCAAGCGCTGATATCATTAGTCGGTTAATAAAGTGCACATTATAATAAGTTGAAGAAGCATATGTAAGAAATAATAATAAATGTCTTCAATTAGTTTTTATTTTCATAAATAAGAAATTCCCTAACTACGATGATTTATTTAACCCAGACAAGCTTATCTTAGTTAGTCACTGTGCCACTGGATACCTGAGCTAGCTCCCTCCTCCCCCCTTCCTAGCTGATAAAAAGCTTGAGGGTAGCATTAGAGGGAGAAACTAAACCTAGAGAGAGAAGGCTGTATGCTAGCTGTCACAACTGTCACCTATTTAGTTAGGAACAAGGACCTAAGTACATATTTCTTAGTACGCGATAAACATCTAGAGGCGGAACTAATACACCCTTCCTTTAAAGAAAACTAACTCTTAATGGCAACAATATTATCAGGGACATTTGGTCTTGAAGGGGAGGTTAGTTCATCCCACTCCATCATAATTGATCACTTAAAATTGAATTTTAAGTAAGACCATTTTTTCAACCACTTGAACACCCTTAAAGAGCTATATTGTATATACAGCTCTAGTGTGATTAAAATAAAATAATAATAATACCTCTCCGCCTTCATGATTCCCTGGTCTGCATGATTAGGTCCCATGTTGTTCTTGGGCTGCTGTGGAACTTCCATGAAGACTTCTAGCCGCCTTTTGAGTGTCTGAAAGTCTTTAGACTTGAATTCATCATGAAACACTTTGCGGTACAACCAGTTCTTCACTCTAGGCTGATAGCCTGGAAGCTGCTGACCTGTCAAAAAGTACCTCAAATTTTACATTTTTCTCAAGTTTATTATTTTCACAACTATTTAAAATAAAATAATATCAGAGCCTTAAGTCAATCTAGAGCATGTAAGCAGTATGACAAACCTATAAACTCGCATATTCAACTATCCTGACTCGGCAGTCGAGTATTCAAACTAAGTCGTGTTTTTAAACATCAGTCGTTTTGCCAAGAAATGTAATAGGCCCAAGGGACTGGAGGGTAGTGACAATATACATTAATTTGAAATAAAATGTATTTATTTAAGTAATCTAAGAAAGCTGAAGAATATAAATACAACTAATTCAAAGATAAAATAAATCCTAGCTAACACATTTACAATGGTGTGATGTTGAGCAGAGATGGATATCAAATCATCAGAGCAGCAAGACTCATTGGACCTTCCCTCCTCCACATCATCATCATCCTCTCTCCTTCCACCATGCTTCTCCTTTCACTTGCACAATTTCTGTTATCTGCTCCTTCCATTCATTTCTTGGCCTCCCTTGTGGTATTTCTCGTACATACTTTATTTTCATAATTTTCTTTGGGATCCTCTGTTTTTCCATGCTCATTACATGCCCGTACCGACTCAGTCTTGCTTCTTCCACTATCTCATGTACTTCCTGTACCCCAATTCTTTCCCAAATAGCTTCATACCCTTATCCTGTTTCTCCTTGTGACAGCTAACATGCTCCTCACAAACTTCATTCTCATGGCCTCCACTTTCCTAGTCTCTCTTACAATCAGTGTCTATGTTTCTGCTGCAAGTGTGACAATAGGTACAAAGTATACCCTGTACAACTCTTCCTTACACTTCAAGGTGACTTCCCTTCTCCATAGCAGGTCTCTTTCACACCTAAAGAACACCTGCTGTCCTCTTATCATTACATCCTCTCTACTTCCACCTTTCTCTTCAATCACGCTTCCAAGATATTTTACGTTCTGTACCTTTCTCAGCCTTACTCCATTCAGCTTTATAGATTTAATAGGCCTTTTATTTTTCCTTGTCATTACCATTACTTCACAATTTGCCATGTTAAATTTCATTCCACACCCTTTCACTTCCTCATTCCATTCTTGTAGTTGTTCCTATACTTCCTCTTCCTTCTCCTCTCATACCATCAAGTCATCAGTAAACATCATGGCTCTCATTCTTTCCTCCTCGAGTTTTCCTGCCACTTTTTTCATGAACATTTCCATTACCATTACAAATAGTAGTCCCTTGATTCACTCAATTTTTTAAAATTTGGAACCACTCCGTCCTCCCACTCTCTGGTTTAACACAGCTCCTGTTATACTCATGCATAATTTTCACTCAATATAACTCCTCTTTCTACTTCTGCCTCCTCTATCGCTTTATTTTTAGCCATGCTATCATATGTCTTCTCTGCATCCATAAATACCATTACCAAATCTTTCCCATATTTGTACCTTTTCCATCAACTGTCGTATGGCAAAGATCAAGTCTATTGTTCCCTAAATTCGTGCTGTTCCTCTCTTAAACCTTACTTTCATTTTTGTTCTTATTCTCTTTTTAATATCTTCTCAAATGTTTTTGTACAGTGGCACATCAGTGTTTTATCCTATAATTTGTACGCCTCTTCTTGTCTCCTTTCTTGAAAATAGATATTATAACTCCGTTTTTCCAGTCTTCTAATACCTTGTTCTACTTCCAAACTACTCTTAGCATCCTGTATAACCATTGTATACCCACTTCACCTGCTGTTCATATCATTTCCACAGTCATTTGGCCCACAGTCGGTGCTTTTACTTGTTCCATTCTCTTTAGTGCAACCTCCACCTCTTTCCTCCATTTCTGCTATTTCTTTCCTCTCCTCTGTTTCACTTTCATCCCATGCTTCTTTTGGGTTGAAAATCTTCTCAAAATATCTAATTCATTGTTACTTTTCTTCCTTTCCTATCTTCAATGTTCTTCCTTCTTCATCAATCATTTTAACTTCTTGTCTTTTTTCTCTCCTCTTATTTCTTACCTGGCTATATAAAACCTTCTTCCTTCCTTCCACATCCTGTTCCAGTATTTCTGTCTATTTCCGCATCAAATGCTTCCTGGCTTCCCCTATGACTCTCTTCACTCTCTTCTTCTTATCCCTATATTCTAAGATTCTTATTCTAAAAACTCTTTCTCAATGCTTTATTATTCCCCTCCACTGCTTCCTTCACCCTGTTGTTCCATCAGGGTGTCTCCTTCCATTTCCTTTTTATCACTTATCCTCCCACAAACCTTCTCTGCTGCTCCCCTTGGGTATTAATTAAGCTTCTTGCCTTTCTTCGGTAAATATCTCTTTCCTTGTCATTTCTTAGCCTCCACACTCTTATTCTTCTTTCCTGTCTTACTACCTTTTTCCTACATTCCCACCCCTTTATGTCTGCCACCAACAACCTGTGGTCACTATCTAAGGAGACACTTGATATTATCTTGATGTTTAAGGTCTGACTTTTCATTTCTTCAATTCAGTGGTGGGTCATTTTTCTCACTTTTAAACACTTTAAAAAAAACTCCCTTTTAGTCATTTTTCTAAACAAATCAATTAAGTTATTTACCCGATAGTTTTAAGGGTTTTTCAAGAAGGAAGTCATCATATAGTAGGCCTAATCTTATTTAGAAACATTGAATGTACGTATAAAGTCTAATAGCTGAATAATATTGTCTACTTGTTAGTTTTTGTTGTTTTTGATACCATAATTTAAGGTGAATCTCAATGATGAGAAACTGAGGGGTTTTCTTAACCCTTTCCCGGCCCTATTATAAGAGCCCAATTCCCCACCACTATCCCTAATAACATGAAAATTTACACATGAGTCTATGCTATAAGCAATAACTCGAGATGTAATTAAGATATTACGTTGGATTTTTTAAAAACTATTTATATTAGAAATCACATTGACATTACTAGGAACTACATATTATAGTCCAAACAAATTATTTAATTAATATTTACAATTAGTTTTCAAATCCAATTCCCCTTTCTTGGTGGTATTCACGAAAACAATCAAATCTGCAGAGGGGCAAGTCATGCAATTACGAATTACAGGGCAGTCAATGTCTGAGCTGCTACAGTAATCAAATGTTTCTGACAAATCAAATACCCCCATAAAAACCAATACTCCTATGTAGGCCATGGTTTCTTCCTCAGTAGTTTCATACCACTCTTGATCCACTTTACCAATTTCGTTGCATAAACTTGGAATATTTATTTGTATTTTCGGCAAAGTGGTGAAAAATGTTATTACCCAACACTAGTTTAGTATAACATAGTCCATTGGAACCTACAGGTAAGTCATGCACAGGACAAGTATTGCCCACATATTCAATTGGAACATCAAATTGTAGCCTGTCAGTAAATGTCAACAAAGGTGAATGAAAACGCCTTACAGCAGCAGCAGAACAATCATTACCCCCATTTAAATTGTTTTCCAAATCACCATCACTTATATCAAATAATTCAGGATCTTCTTTATCATTATTACACTAGATATCAATATCGTTATCATCAGAACTATCAGATTCCCTGCCAGATATGTCTTTATTGAGCTCCAAAACAATCATATCATCTTGTAAGGAGGCCATTCTAAAGCTAAACTAACAACGCTAAGAAAATAATAAATTTTATATTCAAAAATAACAACTAAATATAAAATAGTTAGCAAATAGCTCAAAAGATGGCTTAGAGAGGGCCGAAACATTGCAAGCGCTTTTGAGTGTTTAGGCCAGGAACGACAAATTAATGGCAAGCGCTTTCAAGTGCTTGGGCCGGGAAAGGGTTAGAAACCTATATAGCCTACTAATAGTTTTGCTAGATATTACATGGCTGCTTATTGCTTTGGTGGCCGCATACTCACAATAGACTAGACTGCAGAGAACGGAGAGATCAGAGTTTGATCCCGGTCGGGTGCAGTGAAAGGGGTTTTTCCTAAATGATTTTCCACTCCCTCTCATCATGAAAATTGGGTGCACTTCCTCAAAATTCAACCATCCTCATCCCTAACCCATAAGTATAATTAGTACATAGGCATGTAGCTCGGAAGGATAGTAAGACGCAGTGCTAAGAATTTTTTTTAAATTATTTATAATGTTTAAAAAAATATATTACAGGTTTTGTTTTGAAATGATCCAAAGCTCTATTAATGTAGCATTTTTATTTTCATGGTTTTGTTTTCAACAGAAGGAAGGTTTGAGCGGATAAGTGGTTGTGGTGCCAGGAATATTTTAACTGTATATAACTGAACTAAGTTAGGAATGGGAAACTGTTCTTGAAGATAGGTTTATTGATGAGTGGAAGCTTTTGCAGCTTGAGGACAAAATTCATGAAATTGAAGAAGGTGTTGGAGTAGACAAATTTTGGAGCCATTTATTCACATTTTATAATCCAGTTGAAAACATAAAATATCCAACTCTATGTAGAGTTGTACAAGCTTCCTTATCTCTTTCCCATGGAAATACGAATGTTGAAAGAAGATTTTCCTCCCCAATAGAGTCCTTACAGAAGATCGGGCCCAAATGTCAGAACATACATTAAATGCTTATCTAACTACAAGAGATGCATTAAAACCGTATAATAATAAGTCAGAGCTAGTGCCCACTACAAGACAGTTATTAGCTCTTTCCCAAGGTTATTCCCAAGAGTTATCAAAATTACCCAGAAGAAAATAAAAGAATAAATGGTAGGGTGCACTACGCAGACTTTCTCCCGCTTTTATCTTAAAATATACATTTATTAAAAACTTGTAAGAATTTGTGAAACAAAATATTAGGGCTATACATTGTTGTAGAAACACTACACTAAAGATCATAAATGAAACAATAAACAGTGTTAATTACTTACACTATGGCATTAACGACGTTGCCTACTTGGTGAATTCGAAGCTATTTTGTGAAGCGGGTTGCATCTTAACTTGACGCACTCAAGCATGAAATCTGTGCCCTTGTCTGACGGTTCTTACCCCCTGCATGAAGACCCTTCGCTAGAGATGTGTCATTCATGAACGAAACAGTAAAAAGAATTAACGATCCGGATCTTGGTTTAAATGAGCCGTCGTTCATTTTCTATCTCTGTCTACTCTCGCAGGGACTTGGTTTAATATTCGGTTCAACTCGGCTAGCCCCGGTTATCAGCGCATTGCTTCCACACGTTCCTCTTCAAACCATTATTTTACTCAGCAGTCCACCAACTCACCAACAGTCTTTCATTCTCGTTCATTCGTCCAAACAATGGATCAAAGTCACCATTCATTTACCGCTCTTCTCTTATTCTCGTTCATTCGTAAATTGAATGGATCAACGAGTGACCAGAGAGCTAGTCGTTCATCGGATCTTCTCTCATTATCGGTCATTCGTTTATTGAACGGATCAGTGAGCGAGCGGAGGATCAGTTGGTCACCATTTTTCTAACGCTCTCGTTCAATTGCAACTCTATATTGAACAGATCAGTGAGCGAGCAGAGGATCAGTTGGTCACCATTTTTCTAACGCTCTCGTTCAGTTGTTAACTCTACAGATCTTGACTTGATCTTGGAATGCAATTTAGACGTTTAATCATTGTAATTTTTTTTTGTCAACTGTTTATATTCTTAACAATCGTAATATTTTTGTGAATTGTGATTTAGGTATATGATAACATAGGTTTTTGTGATTCTACAAAGCATTCCATCATAATTTACCTACAAAATATTAATATAATAAAGAAATAAGTGGTTTCTTAAAAAAAAGTATAATAAAAAGGCATTACCATTTTTAAACAGTAAGCCGATCTTTTTATTAACAATTTAAATAATCTTAAGGAAAAATAACATTGTTTTAACCACATTTAAGGCCATATGCACAGAATTATTTTTTTCGCCATTCAAAAGAGTTCTTCTATGAAATGTTACACACCATAAATGTATTTTTATGTATTTTTACTAATGAGCTATGAGGGTAAGAAACTTCAATTATTACGTTTTCCAAAACTAGTTTTAGGCCACACTTATTGAAATAAAAATTTGAAAATTGAAATTTAGTATTTTTAATACTATACCACCTTTTTGATAAAGCTGGGATTTTACCGTAGGTAGAAGCATATTCTATATAGATATACTTAAAGTTCCCTTAAAATCAACACAATTCAACAACTGTTTATTAATACTAATTCATCTATAAATATTAAATATTAGTATTCATACGATTTATAGATGTGTATATTTAAGACTACAAAATATATTCAGACCTAAATATGCAACGTTTACTGAATAAATTGATTTATGTACGACATAAAAATATGCACTGAAATTCCAAGTTGGCTCACAGGATCAAAACTTTGTAAGGAAGTGTAGCTTAGTTGACAACACCGGGTGACAGCCCACCTCCACAGTTCACGCAACACACAGCGGTTACTCCAGCTGTATTAACACAGAAACCCAAGTAATCTGCCGTCCATGCGAGATTTCTGTTTGAACAATCATTCACAAGTTGTCTCTTGAAATAATTAGCCTCATATTTTAGTGATATTGGTCTTTATATCACTGTTGGAGTTATTTCATTATTGAAACAAGTTGTAGTAATTTTTAGATTTGTGTTTTATTTGTGATCTCTGTGAACTGTAAAGAAACTCTCTCTCTATATATATATATAATATACATATATATAATTATTAAAATAATAAACAATGGTTCAGTTCATCCCAACCTGGAAAACGTCAAGCTATGAAACCAAGAATGAATATAATGTATTATATAGGCAGATAGGCTTTATGTTTATTTTATATGTTAGGGGTTTTCCAGAATCAGTAACACAGAATATACAATTTAATAAACAATAAATGGCTGTAAGTGATCGCTCGAGGTTTCAACACATCGCATATCAAGAATGATGAAATAAATACTTAACATTTGAAAGCACTTTTTACAGCCATTGTATTAATAAAGAATCTTTTTCATGAAAAAAAAAGAGTAATTTAGGCAGTTTATAGTGTTTTAATTTCATAGCTACTTGAACTAGTTTAGTGCATTATTTTATATAACTTAAATTAGCAAAACTTGTTATTGTAAATAATTAATATGCATATGGAAAAATTAGTTTCACGATCTTCAATTCAGTGAAAACTGCAATTAAATCTTCAATTAAATTATCTATGTTTTTATATGTATTTATATTTTAATTAGAGGTAAGAATATTTATACTGTCAGTCAGAGCTTAGATCTTGGTTCATATGGGATTATCTGCATGATAAATTTTATTGATTAATTACATTTTAATTAACATTAAAATTTTGTGATTATCTACATTCTAAATCAACTGGACAATTTTACTAAAATTAGTTAGGCCTAGGCTATAGGTAAATATGTGTGCATAAATGGTGATTATGAAAGCATTAACTTATATATGCACTTTACCTTAAGTATCAAACCCAAAAAGTCAAGTGGTTACAAATTAATTGATTATATTGTTCAAATATTTAATAGTTTTAGGAATACGGCAAGTTTCCAGGGTTAAATAGAATTATTGAATTCTAAGACATATACAACATCCAGAAGAAGGCCAAGAATTGATCAAATTATAAATATTACGCCCCTACCAGAAATCGAACCCGAAACCTTTTGCACTGTAGACTGTCCCACTAGCGACTGAGCTAACGTGTCGGGCTATGGTACTATCATTATATCACATGTATAGCCTATATTTTATTACGTTCTCTCCCACAGCTGTAAAACTATTAATTGAGTGGCTTCTTGAAAATATGCTTGATAAGAAATAAATTTTTTATCGCCTTAAAAACGATTTGAATGCAAGAACCTACGTTTAAGTTGGTAACTTTTCCAGCATTTTATATGACTTAAATTTTGGAAACTATTATATTTGAATATTTATAATTTCTCTGTTGATCCCGCCTAAAAGGGTATAATCAGGTCAAGTTAAAAGTTGTAGCTCCTATAGAAGTAGTCTATAATGATGTGCCAATCAGTGAGATATCCTGTTGGGTACCTAAACAATATAGGAAGGTATAGTGTTCATTATTTATGTATTTCAAACTCACTTAGAGAGTAATTTTAGGCCCAAGTATGATATTATAGTAGTAATTGATATTTGCATTTGGAAGTGTGTGAGCACTTTGAATTTACTTCAAATGAAAAAATGCTATTTACTATTGTAACGACAATCTTTATACCAATTTTTTATTATTTTTTTGCAAATAAATAATGTAATAAAATAATTATTTCATTCACAAAGGAATGTCTTTTATTACATATGACATTTATAAAAGAATATCATGTGTGTGAGAGAGAGAAAAAGAGAGAGAGAAAACGATTTTTATTTGAATTAATTTAATCAAAATAACTGAAGCATTCTTATCCAAATAAGATATAACTTATAAACTTATATATCATCGCTCTCCAATGTTTTTAGACACTTTGAATTATTTAGTGATTAGGTTTGGAGGTTTGAGTTATTCTAGGGTGCAAGGAGAAGGAAATAAATTTTTCTAGTAAATGCACCCTATTTACGTGGAGAGTGGATGGTAAAACTATAGAAAGAGAACACGTGTGGAAAGCCACTTAAAAATGAAAACATTATATATATATTTTATTTGTCTAAGTAAATTATTAATAAACCTACCTTTTTTTTT
>CABFWB010002236.1:5827-30100 GCA_902151455.1 Timema bartmani | reverse complement strand
TGCCCTCCAAGTACAAGTGCTACTGATGACCCGGAGATCTAGTCTACTATGGTCCGGCGTCGGGCAGAGTAACTGCCTTCAAAATTGATAATGTGTCGGCCACAATGACAGCAAAATAAAGACTTTTATAACTCGATCTGGCCCCTTTACTCCCCAACTAGAGCAACATTGTTGTGAGTAGTCAGCATTCCCCTTTAATATCTCTAATTTGTTACCTCTTATTCACTAAGCCACGTCATCTACGTCCAAGAAAGTTATGTAAATAAAAACAAACAACCCAACATTGCTTACTGTTGTGACAGTTATTGTACTGTATTAATATCAGAATTAATTTTTGAAAAAAAAAATCACAAAAGTTAATTAGCTTTCTCCTTGTTTATCAACATTTTATTCCTACCTAGACAACCAACTATCATTCTCAGAGGATGTTGCATATCATTAATGAAGGTGTCTCTGTCACTTCCTATAAAGTATATTTATGTTATTTGTAAATAAGTTAAAGAACTCCTTTTGAGTTCACAATTTGCTAAGACATTTATATGCATTATGAAAAGTAATTGTCCTATTATGGACCCTTGTTACCAGGGCTATGGAGTCAGTATGCTAAGCCTTCAACTCTAACTCCTATATTTTTCTATTTTCGACTCAGACTCCTTTAGAAATGTCTTTACTTTACATCTATTACTGTTTCAGCCTGCGGCCTGGGTCAGTTTTTTATTCAAGTCGTATATTTTCCAGTATGGGCTTGCTAGGCCTGTCGTAGCTTTATGCTATATGCCTTATAATCTAATTTAAGACTGGGATTGGTACAACATCCAGTCTCCATTACTTTATCACTGTGAAAGGGTAAACCCATATTTCATCAATGATAATTTTTAAGGCCATGCCTTGAATCAAACTCAGTACCCTTAGCTCAGTAGGAAGACACGCTACAGACTTGGCTAAGGTGTTCAAAATGTCTAAAGTATATTAATTAGTAGGCTAGTAACAAATTTACTGCAGTAAATTTTTCCAATGCAGATGACTTCATGGGAAGCTTCTTTTACACTGTGAATGTATATTTAAATAAATTTGTAAATTTTAATAATTACAAATATTGGTCCTTAAGAATAAAAGAAGTATAGAATTTAAATTATATATTGACCATATAGCTAGACCTATAGTATTATAAGTTTATATTTTGAATCCGGAGCTGGAGTTGGTACATTTTTACTGTCTCTTGATTCTACCCAAGATTGCATCTGACTCCACAGACCCAGTTGTTCTGTGTACTTTTGTTACCCTTTTTTGAAAACTGGAACTACTTTGGTTATTTAAAAATATCCTGTAAACACTCCTCCATTTAATGATAGAATTTAGTATCTTAACAAGTTCTTTGCTGATAGATTCTGAAATTCTTTGCAATATTACATCTGTAATTTTCTCAATATTTGCAGTTTTATTTTTTATTTTCTTAATTAACTTTATGACTCTACAGGAGCCATTGGGACTAATGTATGTTGAATTTAAATAGTTTTTATCTATCCGAGACTTTTCACTAGGATCATTAACTTTATAAAGGTATGAACCATTCGATACATTTGTAAAATATTTAGTGAAAATTTTACATACTTGTTGCTTATCGTTTATAACATTTTCATAGATAGTCAATTTGTTGCACACAAAATTATGAGTATTTCTCTTATTAGAATAAAGCAGGTAATGAATTATATGGTCCAACACCTTAGCTCGGTCGGTAGCGTGTCCGTCTACTGAGCTAAGGGTCCAGGGTTTAATTCCTGGCATGCTCAAAAAGTTTATCATTTATGAAATGTGGATCTTCCCTTTGACAGTGATAAATTAATGGCCAGGTTCTGGAGGTTGTGTCTGTTCTATATTTAAGTTAGTTTATAAGTCGTGTGCTGATATAATTAGTTGGTTTATAAAGTTTACTTTACCACAAATACTTAACCTCAAATAAATGAAAATGAAATTTAAAAAATTGAAAGCTAATAAAATTTTGGGTAAAAAAATAAAATTCAGTTTGAACACCAAGCAAACTATATTTATATAATTTGTGAGTGGTTCATTCCTTACAGCCTGTAGTAATAACCGTTTGCTTTCAGTTTGGCAACACGTGCTATAGCAATTCAGTACTTCAGGCCTTGTATTTCTGTAAGCCATTCAGAGAAAAGGTCCTGGAGTACAAGGCACGAAACAAGAGAACCAAAGAAACTTTGCTGACCTGTCTGGCCGACCTCTTCTATAGCATCGCAACACAGAAGAAGAAGGTCGGCTCCATTGCTCCCAAGAAGTTCATTGCAAGGTTACGAAAAGAAAAAGGTAGAGTGAGAGACAGAATATTGTAACAGGCCTATGGCTTTGTTTTCACAGTTTATTGGGGTTGTACACAAATGAACTAACTAAGCTAATTTGTAAGTGGTAAGGAAGGTTTTTTTAGTACCGCATCTTAGTACCCACTAGGGTTGTACGCTTATGCATTAATTATGCTAATGGTTTTAAGGATGGGGAATGTTGAATTTTTAAGAAGTGTAGGCCTACCCATATTTGCTTGGAGGAAGAGTGGGAAAAATTTTTAAGAAAAAACACCCTCGGTAAAATAGAGCTGGATTGAAACCAAGATAATTCTGTCATCATAAGTCCAGTCTATTACAAGAGTGATATCTTAGACCATTCAACCAGCAAAGAATGTCCTACAGTTTTAACCAGTTTTATATATATATATATATATATATATATATATATATAAAAATTAATATTTTACATACCGGTATATATCTATATATATCAACACTTGTGTTTGCTCATGACCAAGTGTTGTGAAACAGCTTAGACATCACATATGTAAAGAACCTTCTTTAGCAACAAGACTACCGGTATGTAAAATATTAATTTTTGTATTAAAGTGTGATTTGCTTTGTGCACTGCGTCTTACTACCCATCCAGGCTATCCATTTAAATTCACACTGCTGCGGTTGGAATGAGCAAGGTAGAATTTACAGAAGTTGTGTCCACATTTTTAGGAAGAGAGGGTGGGAAACCACTTAGTAAAACCCCAAATCTGTACGTAAAATCAGGATTCAACTCTCAATCTCCCTATTGGCAGCGAACGGGGCGAGATACGATCACCACCATTTTATCTTTGTGTCTGCCGGTGCAAGTTTGTTAAACTTACCATAAAATCAAGTTTTCAAAAATGTAAGTTTTAACTATGCTTTATAGTTGTTTATTAGAGTAATTATTTTTATTATTTCACATCGGTGGTTGCATATCTAATGTATCACTATCGTGTGTGACTGGATTGCCAAAGATTGGGAGATCAAGCTTCAAATTATGTTCAAGTCTACCAAGTATTAGTTATTTAAAATGGCTAGGGGGCCACATTTCTCCCAAAAATTATTAAATAAATTAAAGTTATTATTATAAATTTTGCATCAAATAGTGTACAGATAATTAACAACAATAAGTATTCGCTTAGTGATAGGACCCCATTCCTTTTCCCGAAAACCCTAACTTAATGTAATTTAAGATTTATGCTATTCGAGTAATGTGCTGCAGTACAGTAGAATACTCCACCATTGTGTTACCGCTGTCGGTCCACAGAAAACTAACAGGGAAATGATGCAAATAGGAATTTACTTTTGTTAGATTAATTTTTTTGTATTTAATAAAATACAATCATTTAATGGGTTGATCAATATTCCATAAAACATGAGAAAGGATCAAGTAACATAAGTACCGAGTACATATTAATATATTACAACGGCTTAGTGCTAAAACTGAAAAACTGCCATACAAAGGGGGGGCCTCAGATTTTTTTGCCCCAGGCCTCACTTTTTCTTAAAACAGCCCGGCCTCATAGTAATGAAACTACTATTCACCTCTAAGTTAGCATTTGACATGAGTCTTACTGAGCTGAATAACGTAATTTCAAAATGAGTATTAAATAATGTAAATTATATCACCAAGAATACAAATCTAAACAGAAAGTTCTTATGAACTGTCCAAGAAAAGTAATAGTTGTCCGATCTTATTTCAGCCAATACAATAAATGATTAGGTTACAAATGTGTTGTTTTTAGGGTACTATCCTAGTTCCTTTATTCATGCCTTTTACAAATTGCTTAGAATTAATACAGAGATTATATAAACCCGTCAAGAAAACAATAAATAAGAAGGTAAAATTAATATGATAAAGCATTCATTTAAAAATCATAAACATTTAAAATCCCAACTAAAAATCAAAGCATTTGAATGAAGAACTTTAAAACATTTAAATTTTAGCCAAGCTAAAAGTTTCTTAGTGTTAGTAAGGTTTTCAAGATGTATAACAAAAGCATAATAGAAACCAAACTTTGTCCCTAATAATAAGGGTAGGCTATATATTATTTTTATCTTGGCTCCAGGGTTGGAAGTTGTCCCCTAGCGTTACAGAGTAGGTCCAGCACTCAGCCTCAGGGATTGACAAAACGTTTGGCTAAGTTAATCAGTGAGGACCTCATAGAGGCATCCGAGACAGCTATTCTTGGTTAAAACCGGGTACACATTACCGACCAATGGTCTAAGCTGTCACTCTCATGTTAGACCATACTGCCAATGACAGGGAGATCGAGATTTGAATCTTGTTGGGGTGCACTTTCCCTCCACAAAAATATGAGTACACTTACTTAAAAATTCAACCTTCCTCATCCTTAACTCATTAGTATAATCAGTACATTTGGGTGTTATATTAGACCATACATTCTACTTTCTCTATCATGTTGATCATATTGTTTATTTCTGTCTTAATATATATTACTCTGCCTTATTAAGTAGATTACTTCCTCATACTATAAAGTAGACTGTATTATAAGTTTGTATTTTGCTTTGGTCAGATTAAAACTAGAATACGCTAGTGTGGCGGCTTGTAACTGGATCTCTCAGATTGGAAAGTGTTCAACACAAATTTGTCACTGCTTGCTATGATAAATTCTTTTTTAGCTTTTTTTACAATTATTATGATAGAATTCTAAACCTTTTAGGGTTCCAAAATCTCTTCTTGCAAAGATTTTATTGGGATGCCCTTTTTGTTTTTAACATTTTTAGTAGTAAAATTTCTTGCCAATCTGCCCTCAAACATGTGGGAATTATTGTGCCCTCTCGTGCATCTCGAAATCCTAAAAATAATTCTATCAGTAACTCTTAGAAACTCAGCCCTCTCAGGCGTTGTATAAGCATAGGACACCCTTGTCGAGAGATTTATGAACTGTTGGATAGAATAAGGCAGCACATGTTTGAGATAGTGTAGCCACAAAGGAGGAGAGGGCAGACAAGAGGACTAGGCTACAGTTTCCTTTGCAGAGTTGGTGTGAAAACATTCAAACACCGATCAGTTAATAGAAGTTCGAGAGACCCAGTGCATTATGACACCTCACTAAGATTACGTGAGAGTAAAGTTGAAGACGAGATATGGAGCATTGCATTCACTGCCTTTGATATATCATGTTCAATTAAATCGTGAATTTCATTAAACTAGCTTTTAGCTAAACAAAAATATTTTTGAAATTCAGTATAAAATTTATTAGGTACTTAAAATGAACCTGCCATGACTATTCCTTTTATTTAAAAATGTACTTTTCTTTCTAGTTTTTTTTTCCTTCTTCTTCTGGCCACTAATTACAATCATACAATTTAACCAATTGTCATCTGATTCGGACTCCGAATCCAATGTGCGAGAGAGAATTCCCGCCATCCTTCTTTCATTGATATACCCCGGACTAGCCTCAATATGCGGTCATTGTATCAAGACATATTCCCGTCACCATGCCTATGTCCGCTCCACTGTGCTGTGTTGTGCCGCCTTCAATATGCGGCCAGTCTAACTCTAGATTTACAGAATTTGATTTTTACCATAAAAGAATAACCAAAATTAGAGAGTTATTTAAGAAACACCCATATCATTAATTAATATCTGTTTGTCTACTACGTACTGTTCTCTAAAAATAATTAATATTAGTAAGTCATATTTTTTCTCGTTTTCCTTCGTATTATGTTTTAGCTATTAAATTTGTTTGTTGTTATCAACTGTGTACAAATATGATGTATTAATTATTTTTTAATTTACAAACCATATGTTCTTTTGTATATATTAGTGCTAACCTGTCAGAGGTCTCAACTGATGACTAGCACATTAATAAAATAAAAATAAAGATTAAATTATTAAAGAGAGATTTCTGGTTTGGGTAGACCTTGGAAGCAAAGGAAAGAGAAAAAGATGGTTATCTCAGGTTGAGTCCAAGGGGGTGTTTGGATTTTAAAACAAAATAACAGGGATAAAAGGATCATCCCATTAATAATGTGAAAAATGACACTTAGACATCTATTTGAACTCCTGCTATCCAGATTTAAGTGCCCACCTCTCTACCGAATGAGCTGTACCTCACCCTTTCCGGGTTCATTTTCCTGCATTCCCACAGTCACTTCACTGGAATGTCATCTTGAATGAAGTGTTTATTTCAAAGTTAAGACCACAAGCCATAATATTATAATTTAGGTACACAGCTGTCAAGCAATTCAATGAGAGTAGGTAGTTAGTTAGTTACTATCCATTGAGAGCTACGTTCACTTTTTACTTTCTCTCTATCTTACAGGTAGAGAAAGTATGGTGATTGTCAAAAAAATCGAACTCGAGATTTTGATGAATTTTGACGTTTCATGACTTCCTGAATCCGAAAAAGTGGTTTTTGAATTTCTTTCTGTCTGTCTGTCTGTCTGTCTGTCTGTCTGTACCTCCAACTAGAGCCTAAACTATTTTACCGATTGAGCTGAAACTTGATATCTAGGGTTTTCATAGGGTTGCCCCGAGGGGTTTTTGGAATTGGATATCTACCCCTAAAATTAAGGGTAGTTTACTGAAGGGAAAAAAGAGAAAAAGTCGATTTTCTCAAAATCGGCTCTAACGATTTTGATTAAATTTCATTTATGAACATTAATAAATATTCCAAACAAAATGGCTACTCTCAATATTTCGGCAAAATGGCTTTAAGGGCTCCGGTCTGATGCGTAAATTAACATTTTTTATAATAGCTCCGAAACTATTTGAGATATGAAATTACTTAGCATTACAAATATGTATATATATTTATAATACAAATATTTTATTCGAAACATATTTTTATAAAATCAATAATTTTCAATCTATACGCAATTATATATATATTTTTAGCTTTTTGGACATTAAAGCTTAAGTATTGCGATCGTAAAAAAAACTAACCTGAAATGTTGATGGATTTCGACGTCTCATGACCCCCCGAACCCTAAAAAATAGTCTTTGCAATGCCGTCTGTCTGTGTGTCTATTAAAACTTAAAATTAAGGGTAGTTTACTGAAGGGCAAAAAGAGAAAAAGTCGATTTTCTCAAAATCGGCTCTAACGATTTTGATTAAATTTCATTTATGAACATTAATAAATATTCCAAACAAAATGGCTACTCTCAATATTTCGGCAAAATGGCTTTAAGGGCTCCGGTCTGATGCGTAAATTAACATTTTTTATAATAGCTCCGAAACTATTTGAGATATGAAATTACTTAGCATTACAAATATGTATATATATTTATAATACAAATATTTTATTCGAAACATATTTTTATAAAATCAATAATTTTCAATCTATACGCAATTATATATATATTTTTAACTTTTTGGACATTAAAGCTTAAGTATTGCGATCGTAAAAAAAACTAACCTGAAATGTTGATGGATGTCGACGTCTCATGACCCCCCGAACCCTAAAAAATAGTCTTTGCAATGCCGTCTGTCTGTGTGTCTATTAAAACTTAAAATTAAGGGTAGTTTACTGAAGGGCAAAAAGAGAAAAAGTCGATTTTCTCAAAATCGGCTCTAACGATTTTGATTAAATTTCATTTATAAACATTAATAAATATTCCAAACAAAATGGCTACCCTCAATATTTCGGCAAAATGGCTTTAAGGGCTCCGGTCTGATGCGTAAATTAACATTTTTTATAATAGCTCCGAAACTATTTGAGATATGAAATTACTTAGCATTACAAATATGTATATATATTTATAATACAGATATTTTATCCGAAACATATTTTTATAAAATCAATAACTTTCAATCTATACGCAATTATATGAATTTTTTTAACTTTTTGGACATTAAAGTTTAAGTATTGCGACCGTAAAAAAAAACTAACCTGAAATGTTGATGGATGTCGACGTCTCATGACCCCCCGAACCCTAAAAAATAGTCTTTGCAATGCCGTCTGTCTGTGTGTCTATAAAAACTTAAAATTAAGGGTAGTTTACTGAAGGGCGAAAAGAGAAAAATTTGGTTTTCTCAAAATCTGCTCAAACGATTTTGATTAAAATTCGTATCTAGGCGTTGATTAAGATTATAAATAAACTGGCTATTTTCATTTTCCTATGAAAATGATTTTTAGGGTACTTTACAGAAGCGTTAATTTCCGTATCTCCACAACTATTTGAGAAACTAAACAACTTATCATTGCAAAATTGTAGGACTATTAGAAATAAAAAACTTTTATTTGACATATATTTTTATAAAAGCAACAGTTTCTGAGATATTTGCAAATATATTAATACAATTTTGTGAGCTTTAGTTGTAAACATATACTACTTAAGTCTTAACGCAATAATTCTCCAATGCCATAGAGTAATTAAATATAAGTATCTAAAAAAGTATGTTATTTTTCCTTAAATCTCTTAGGAGAAATGTTTGCATAGCAATGATCTATCTCCATTTTAGACTCAATAGTCAATATTTACATTTTTTATTGGTCAAAATGTATAAATGAATAATTAAATATCAATGCGATGACTTGAAGATCTGCAACGTCTTTTAAAATGTTAAAATTTTAACCAGAAATCGAAATTTTAATACGAAGTGTTGACCCTTTTGGAAGACATTAAACTGTTTGAAATTTTCTTAGGTGGACAAAGATGCGCCTCTTTTCTCATTGATTCTATATCATTGTATATTATTTTATGTGTGTTCTTATGTGGAGGGGTGATAATACAATGTACATTATTCTGTTCAGAAATCTTACGAGTTTATAGAAAGAGAGAGAAAGTCTGTGCGGTGCGCCGTACCATTTATTTACTTGAGTGATTTTTTATATTAAAAATTTAAATAATGAAATAATGTATAATACAGGGGTGGGGAACTTATTGACATTGTAAGGCTGCTTAACACTTCGTGAATTCCTTATAAAACCGCACAATTCATGAACAGTAAATTTTGTAAAAATCATAAAGACGTACTTTACCTAAATATAAGTTAATGTCTTTTTAAGAACCCATGAAGGAGCAAATGGGTTTTAGTCGGCTTGTTTTTCTTCCTCTTTTTGTTCAACTAGGACAAATTTAAATATTTCTAATAGAGCCTTTATATATTCATAGAGGAATACTTTTTTTAAATAGTTAATAAATGATAAATTATTTTGCAGAAACTATTTTTTCAGTTTTTATCAACTTTTTTTTCTAACTGTAGATATGTATTGTACAAGCAGCTTAAAAATATATATTATTATGTAATAAGGACTACAAAATCCTATATAAAATCACTCAAAAATGGAGTTCTACAAGCTTAACATTTCAAGAGTTAAAACTTTTCCTTTTATTATATTGTCAGAA
Organism: Timema bartmani; assembly: GCA_902151455.1. Taxonomy (NCBI): domain Eukaryota; kingdom Metazoa; phylum Arthropoda; class Insecta; order Phasmatodea; family Timematidae; genus Timema; species Timema bartmani. The sequence continues at coordinate 20,443 of CABFWB010002236.1, read as the reverse complement.
TACAATATGAGTTTGAGAATGTATATTTTATAAAGGATAAGAAACATAATTGACAGGATATGTGAAAAGGTCGCAGCCAAACACCACATTTACATTCTAATATATAAGTTTTCTTTATTTTATTTTCCATTTCTATAAATATGTATAATTTTTCTGCGTGAGCATTAACTGCATCACAAGGCAAATATATTTAAACGTAATCAATTGATTTCCCTTTTTTTTTCCAGAGGAATTTGATAATTACATGCAGCAAGATGCACATGAATTTCTAAACTTCTTGATAAACCATATAAATGAAATTATTTTAGGTAAGTTATTGAATGTTTTCATAAATATCAACGTTACGTTGACTTTTGACTTTTGATCTATGTTGTGATAAAGTGGCAATGCCTTGTACCTAATTAAAGCCGTCTGTTGGCAGCTGAGCGCCACCAGAACACATGCAAACCTAAGTCAAGTAATGGAGATATTCCTGTCCCTCAGCCTGAACCCACGTGGGTCCATGAGATATTCCAGGGAATCCTAACCAGTGAGACAAGATGTCTCAACTGTGAGACGGTAGGTGGATACACACATTCAAGTTTTTGGCTTGAATCACACTTGAACTATTAATTTTCAACATAATTCTAACTGAATACATTTTGTGACTGAACTATTAAGTTTCACTTGCTGTTAACTACAATCATAACCTGTAACTCTCTTACCTTTAGAGACCACATAAACATGATGATTAGAGATAGGATAAATTCGCTTTTGTGAAAAACGCGGGAAAAAAAGGGGTCGAAAATAGGGTATTTATAAGTTTTCTTTGCGTTTCATGGCATTTTAAACTGTTTAAAGCGATTTTTATTTCGTGAATTAATGCAAAAAACGTGATTTTGAGAGTATTTTAGCTAAATTGTTCTATTTAGCGAAATATACATGAATTCCTTGAAAATGGTGTGCATTTAAATAAAATGCTGATAATTTCTATAAAACGATGTTTTTCAGCGGAAATAAGTGATTAAAAAATCATTGAGTTTCACTCGTCTGTGTGCTTCAGCTCGGGTTTTACTTGCATCCTGTGCCTTCCACAGCCCATCCGGCTAATCGCCACATTCCGTTAGTCGTAGCTTTTATCATAAATCCTTTGTATAGGCCCTAAAAACATTGACGAAAGACATTTTTACCTATTTTGCTACAAAATGCTAAATTATGCCACAAAACGCTAAATTTCCAATAATTAATGCTAAAAAAACTGAAAATTAATGCTATTTTACCCTATCTCTAATGATGATTAGTAAACTGTCAAAACAGCAAGGTTGGACAATCGACTGAGTCACATACTCGTATTTCCTGATCCAACACCTTAACTCAGTCGGTAGTGTTTCTCTCTACTGAGCTAAGAGTACCAGGTTGGATTCCCGGCTTGGCTGAAAAATGTATCATTGGTCATATATGGGTTTACCCTTTCACAATGTTGAATTAATGGCTGGGGACTGTACGTTGTTCTTGTCATAGTCTTATGTTATATTATAAGTTATCTAAAGCTACGACAGGCCTAGCAAGCAGGTAGTGGAAAAATATATGGCTTGAATAAAAAACTAACCCAGGCAACAGGCTGGAAACAGTTTCCTATAAACTCGCCTAAATCATCCTTTTCACTTAAATTAATGGGCTTAACTTTTTCATTGTCATTTCAATTAAAATAGGTACCATGTCTGCTTTCAAGGAATATAAAACTCAGAAAATACAAAACAAGAATTTTACCGGTTCTTTATGGGTGTAAAATGTGGTTTCTTACCTTACATGACGAAAACCAATTTAGGATGTTTGAAAACAAGTTGCTTAGGAAGACATTTGGTCCAAAAAGGGATGAAGGTACTGGGGAGTGGAGGAAACTACATAATGATGAGTTAAATTACATTCAACACTTGAGTTTACTTGGATGACAGCTCAAAAAGTTACTATAAATAGTCCCTAATGTATTCCTACGCCAACAGCTGATATTTGTCACTTTGGATAGATGTGATGAAAACATATCATAATGTATGAATGTGATAATACTAACCACATTAATTTAGGCCAATATTATTTATATTTATTTGAGATCGGGCACAAAGCTTATCTATCGTTTTATTCCCCTTAAAAAACTGATGTATTGACAGCACTTACACAAAAGGTCTAACAAATGTTACTTTAAAATGGCAGCTGACGAATTTAAACCGTGTGATTGATCATGACGCAAACATTTTCTTTACAATGGTGCACCCACACAGTGAATAAAAATATTTTATTCATTTAAATATTTTGAAATATGATAAAATAATCATAAAATAATTTATTATATTTTAAAAAATGACAAGAATTTTTTTCTTTTCCAAGTAAATGAGATGCCTGTATTAAATAGTATTAATCCTTGCACTATCGATTATCGATAAAATTCTAAAACAAAGAATAAGTACTTGTTGTTGTTGTTTGTTTAGATTGAATCTAAAGATCACCAAACTGCAATTTCATGGCCTATTAATGTCAGATCATGGTATTAAAATAAATTGTTATGAAATAATACATTTTAGAGCATGCAGGAAAAAAAAGAAACTTGTAATCTTTAAAGTGAATGGAACAGTTTTCTTAGTCGGCCATTGGACCATTTTCTCATTATATGGAACAGTTCCTTCCATATATCTACTCCAATGGGTTAATCTGACCCCAGAAAAATTGCACCAAAATGTCATCAAAATATACTTGACATATTTGTGTCAATTGAATGATATATTTTACTCAGCCACATAATGAGCTCATGCATGAATGACACTAGATAAGTTAATATATAATACAGTCCTATTATACTCCTCACCTAATGTTTTAACAGGTGAGCAGCAAGGATGAAGATTTCTTCGACCTACAAGTTGACGTAGACCAGAATACAAGCATCACACATTGCCTTAAGTGTTTCAGCAACACAGAGACTTTGTGTAGTGACAACAAGTTCAAGTGCGACCACTGCTGTAGCTATCAGGAGGCTCAGGTTAGTATATCATCTGTATTGTGACAACAAGTTCAAGTGTGACCACTGCTGTAGCTATCGGGAGGCTCAGGCTAGTATAGCATCTGTAATGTGACAACAAGTTTACGTAACAACAGATTATACAAGCTTCACATTTAATTCATGTGCCTGCTGATGCTGGCTATATTTTGTTATTTGTTAGTATATAATTGTAACAAAACTACTATAACTGATACTTTTTTGTAAATATAATGCCATAATTGGCTGTCTCATGAACATATGATTTGTAACTTGTATTGTGATCACTAGTAACAAGTTAATTCCCCAGATTGCTTCTCACCATTTCCTCTCAGAATCCCCATGTCTTGGGATCTCTTTGACCTAATATTTAATATTAAATCTGTATAACATGGCTTTGAACCTGTTTGTTTCAGAAACGTATGAGGGTGAAAAAACTGCCGATGATTCTTGCCCTCCACTTAAAGAGGTTTAAATACATGGAGCAATACAATAGGCATATAAAAGTGTCACATAGGGTAGTTTTCCCACTGGAGCTTAGGTTATTTAATACAGTGAGTATGAGTTATCAGTATGTGGATATGGTGTAGCTAATATATGTAACCACTTTATATCTCATAAAATAAGCTTCTAAAGTTCACCACTTTATATCTCATAAAATAAGCTTCTAAAGTTCACCAAAACAGCGAACAAGATTGAGGGATCATTTTCACTCAATAATTGTCTGGTGAGTACTTGTTGGTGTGCAAGCAAATATTCATTCATTTATGTTTTTAAAAAAATATCGGGGGGGCTTAGGGTTGGCTGTAAATTTTTTTTAAAATACTTGTTCTTGCTAGTTTAGTGTGGACGGTGATTATTGTATGGTTAAAATGCTTTTTGTGCAGTGAAGTTCAGATTTTTATTTTTAAATACTTAATTATTAATTTTCTGGACTAATTTTTGTAATGAAATGGTCAATTGAAAATGTTTAAAAACTGAAATATACGTGTATTTAATTTTCTGGACTAATTTTTGTAATGGAATGGTCAATTGAAAATGTTTAAAAACTGAAATATACGTGTAGAGACCAACCTTTTTAATGGAACTCTGCTGTTCCATACTATGTAAATAAGAATAAACAAGAGGGTGCTTGGGTAGAGTTAGCTGATATGTTAGATATTGGAAACTCAGAAATGAAAAATAATATTCAATCACTACTTGCTTCATTTAGAAGGGGGGGAACAGAAGTTCGTAATTACTTCAGGAATGGGCACAGAAGAAGCACAAAATGGTTCGCATATGAAAGGTTACTCTTCTTAAAAGATACAAAGCCGATGCAAACACAGGATTAGAAAGCAGGGTAAGTACCTGCACAAAGTTTAATATTAATATTTAGATTAGCTGTATTCAATTCATCTGCAGCTAGACTGGGCTGCTCGCTGCAAAACGATGGATTAACTGCGAACAAGGACATATTCGCTCCAGTATGAATGCAAGGTGAGCATTTAAAGGGAAGAAGAGCAAATATCAACGAGCATGAGCAAATGTTTGCTCTTGCTCGCTGTTTCGGTGAATACCAACCTCAACAGGCAGAAAACACCAGAGATCACCACAATTACAAAGTGGGGTCAACACAATACATTTGCACTGAATTTGATTGACTTTACACTAGAACTTTTCTAATTTTTATTAAAAAATGTCTACTACATTGGGCTTAATTTGTTTTCTAAATTTGAGCCCTAGTTCTCTTTCTAAAACTAAACCTAAATTTATTACTAATTTAACTATCACTGAAGACTTCCAGAGCCTGGGGTACAGTGCTCATGATATTAACAACAATGAAGGTTTTGTCATGGTCATGATCTTTGTGGGTCTCCAGATTGATTCGAGTTCAGAATCTATTAGTAGACCCTGAGGATATCAAAGATGCTCTTATAAAAAGGGGTTTGCCAAGCTTCGATAATATCAATATTGATGCAAATTTTATTTTATTCGATAACTTGAATAAAATAAAACTAGAAAAAAATCAATATAAAGTTATATATTGCACTGTCGGCCTCCATAGGCCGTGGATATGTTTCGGAAGCAATAATGAAATTGTTGATATGGACTTATGTATATGGTTTATTGTTAACGTTACAAAACACACTAAGATCCTGTGAAGTGTGAGTGGGCGTGGCGGACGGCGACTGACTGGCTGGTCTACACATACTAGCAGGTCTTGACTCTTACGAGTCTCACGAGCAACTTATGTCCAGTTTGTCTCAGGCAAACTCACAGAACTAATACCGACCCTAGCGCCACAGTCGCCTGTATACGCCACCACATGCACACGTCACAATATAGGCCATTGAAAATTCTACAATGTGCCTAAAATATGTTGGTATATTTTTTAATAACATTTCTTGTGAGGTAAAGTAAATGCTCCTTAACTTTTACCATAATCAACGGAAAATTACCAAAAATAGCCTCTATAAAACCAACACAAAGCCTATAGTCGCACCCTTGGATAAGACCTAACAAATTTGTTTACTTTAGACCAAAGATATATATCGAAATAGTTTTTATAATCACCACAACACCGCATGAACATGTTGAATAATTTATATTACTAGTGTCCAAAACTAATCTAATGGTTTTTTAATGTGTAATGCTTTTTTTTTCAACATCGTAAACTTAGGAAATTTAACTAGGATATGATTTTATTAGATAATTATTCAAAATTCCCTAATACTATTTGCTTAATTTAAGATTTGATTCGAACTCAATAAACCCGCTTCGCAGATGTCTACTTATAAGGGGTCTTGTTTCTTCTTCTCTGGATGTTGTATATGGACTGTACAGTTGTGCGAGTGAGGGGAAGAGGGAAGGGTGAAGCAGTCGCGTATTCCAAGTTCTTCCCAGCAAATACTCTTCATAAAAAATTGCAATGGAAAAATGTTTGAGTTGTTAAGTAATAGAAATTATATTTTAGATGCAATATACAATATAGGGGTGTGTGAAACTCACTTATAGATTAACTGCAAAGTGAGTGTACAATCATGGAAAAGGCAAGATCTATTTGAAATTTTGAACCGTCGTTCACCCCTAATAAAATATGTATGAGAATTTAACACTCTGCCTTTAAAACATGTTATTTTTACACGAGAAACGATGTTTATCCCAGCAGTTTATTAAGATAGGTAACACAGATTTTACTTCTCTAACAGATACTAACTCCACCCATCTCACACGAAACACATTATTGTTCAGGTGAGTGAGTTCCACTAGGGTATGTTACTTTTTTTAATCTAGTATGCACAATTAAATCAATTTGGTTGAATTTTTTGAATTGCTATAGTTTGATTGTAAAGCCTAATGCCATGTTTCAGTCTGACGACGCAGTGAACCCGGACCGGATGTATGATCTTGTAGCGGTGGTAATTCACTGTGGCAGTGGTCCCAACAGAGGACATTATATTAGTATAGTCAAGAGTCACGGCTTCTGGTTGCTCTTTGATGATGACATGGTGGACGTAAGTTCGTTGAATATTGATACAATTGGTGCTGACGTAGTGTGTAATTGCTAAGATAATATTTTAAATAGTTGTTATTACTAGTTTCTAATGTTTCCAGCCCATATCCATGTATGTACCTTGTCATACAAGAATAACTTCTCACAGAAAAATTGATTTTTTTGGATTCCTCTTTGATCTTTAGTTTAATAATATTGAATATAAACCATTCCTCACATAATAACTAACATGTTAGAGATACCATTTGAGAGCATGAAAATTGGTGTCAATATCAAAGTAATTATTCTAAGATATTTTTAAGTATCTCAAAATAAAACAATAAAAGTATTTATTTATATGGAAAATACTAAGTTTTTGAATTAAATCTTTTATTTTTAAACAAAATCTGTTTTTATAATGGAATAGTTTATGTAAATAACCTTCACTATTGGTATCCATTTTAATCTTAAAAATAGTTTATTTTCATCGCTAGATTTCAGTAGCAAAAATATGTCTACAACTACAACTATTAACTGTTACATGCATTATTGATTAATTCATAGACAGACGGTTGAGCCACAAGTATTATTATTATTTTCATCCCTTCAACATACGACTATACGTAAGACTAGTACATAAGACACAACTTGTTGTACGAGATGTTTCAGCCTGAAAATGGTGTCCTGTGAACACCAAGGATTGTACCATTTTTTGTATTACTTTAAATACTTAATTTTGGAAATTTTTATTTACATAATTTAATAAATTCTGCCCTGAATATTTCATAAACCCATGTAAACATCTGGGAAAATATAAGTTTTTAAATATTTTAAAATTACATTATTGGCATACATGACATCAAATAAATATTATAAAGTTACATTGGTGGGCACACAGATTAAACATCAGATTCTTACGGTTTAGTTTGCAATGTCAAGGAGGTCTGTGTTCGAATTCCAGCTGCATATACAGACGATGGCTTTCTCTATATGGTTTCCCACATTCTTATAAATCAAATGCTGTTACATTTCCTCGAAATTATATCTTCCTCATCCCTTACCTACTAGTGGGATTCAAATGTGCATAGTCCAGAGGGGTACTAAGACACGCTGCCCTCCTTGATCTGTCAGGATAGCTTGCAGGGAAGGGGGTCTGTGGCAAGGTAGTTGGTTGGGTTTGAAATGATACTGAAGGTTTGGAATTTTAGTTCAATAGTAGCACTAAGAGGTAATACAAAATGTGATGTTAAAAGATGTTATAAAGAATTACAAGAACTTAGACATATGTGTTCGGGAGAGAACTGGCTTATTCAGGAATACTTAAACTGTTGGCTCGACTGACACCTCTTGCAACCTCCTACATACTTGAACCTGGTACCCTGGGCACGGCGGCTGCCCTTTAGTACAAGTATCACTGATGACCCTATGTTCTAATCCGTACAGTTTGACAACAGGTAGAGTAACTGCCTCCAGAAAGATATTATGTGTCAGCCCCGATAGCCATAAAAGAGAAGCTCTTATAGCCAAATATGGCCCGGTTACTGCACAACTGGGACAAGACTGTTATGAGTAGTCAACATTCTTTCTTAATATTTACTAATTCATTACAAAGAGTTTGCTTGGCCAGTTCTTTCAGTTACATAGAGTCAACAAAGTTATGCAAATTAAAATAAACATCCCAATCCAGCTCAGGGTTGTGACCGTATTATATATAATACTTAAGCAAACATGTTTCTGTACATTGTGGCTTGCAACACGCCCCGAGTTTCTGAATCTGGCCTTTTAGATAGGTTGAGTTTGAGACCACTGACTTATACCATTGAATTTGAAACAAAAAATTAGTTGGACAAATAGTTTCAATGCACATTTTCTCCCTCTCTCTCCACGCAAATGTGGGTATATGCCCTCTAAATTCAACATTTCTCATCCTTATCCCATTAACATAATTAGTATATAGGCATATAAACCAAATGAGTAGTAAGACACAGTTCTAAAAAAACAATTCTTCTATATAATGTTGGGAGCTACTGTGGAACTTTCACTAGGTTAAATGGGTTGTAACATGGAGTATTTGTACCAAATTTGAGCTTAATCAGAATCAGTTCTACTTAGTGTGTGAATTTGATTAAAGCAGTTTTGAAAAATATTTGTTCTAAAAAAGGAATGCTAATACAAGAGTATAGTTTAATAAAGTTAAATTTTCATCAATAGTTAGTGATCCATTTGGTTGTAAATATACTGCTGCAATAAATGCAAAATACTTACTATTTCAACCAACTTAGCTGGCGCACCTTGTAGATATTATAGCGATGAATAGGACAAATCAATTTATTAGATCCTTAACACATTATTTTTATGTTCATTAATTGTATTTGAAAGAAGGCTCAAATATAAAATGCTCATATACTAATTTTTAATATTGTAACACAATCAACATAAAATATTATCAGTAAAATATTTGGTTTAGAGTGATTATCAAACTTTGTGACTAAGCAATGCATATGTGGGTTTTGAAATTAAAAGAAAATATAATTATAATAAAAAGCATTGCACACCTAAATACACCGTTGAAAAGGTAAATAAAAGCCACGATATTGAGAGAACTAATCTATGTACCTTAATAATTTATTGTGAATAAATGACAAATTTGTTACATTTGGGAGTGTTCTAGTATTATGTAAGCACCTTAATGGTTAGGGGAATGCAAAATTTGCTTATTTTGGATGATAAGGGTGAAAAGGGGAAGGGGTAGGGGTTCAGAACAGTGCCCACATAAGACAGATAGAGACAGGAAAAAATGACGCAGTGACCCAGCCACCCCAAATGGATACATAATAATTAAAAGTGTTGAGTCGTGAACGAAGTTATCCAGGAAAGAGTGGAGGTACAGGGAGTATATGAGATAGTAGAGGAAGCAAGACTGAGATGGTATGGGCATGTAATGAGGATGGAAAAAGAGAGGATGCCAAAGAAATTGTTGGAAATGAAGTATGTAGGAAAAAGACCGCGAGGAAGGAAAGAAAGAAATGTAAGAGCAGATAATAGAAAGTGTTCAAGTGAGAGGAGAAGAATAGAGGAAAATGGAGGTATTTTACTAAACTGACCAGGCCACAGGCTGGAAACAGTTGATGATGGTGTTAATGAAAAGTGGATTCAAGCACCTTGGCGATCAGATTAAAAGTAGTTAAGAGTTTTTTTGTAAACTATAATAATTCATGTATTCACAAATAATTAATTTTTTATAATTTAAATTAAATGTAAATTAAAATGATTTTTTTATAGATTTTTGTTACTTTTTGTAATTTTAAAATAAAATAAGCAAAACAGGGGGAGGGGGTCAGGCGTTTGCTTATAAAGGGGAGTAGGGTGTCCAAACTGGCCAAAAAGGTGCTTACGTAACACTTTGAACATCCCCTTTAACCAAGTTTTAGATATAAAGTACGTTTAGTTGGGGATTGATTTCTTACCTTATTCTTTCAGAAAATCGATGCTTCAACAATCGAAGACTTCTATGGCTTGACTTCAGACATTCAGAAATCCTCCGAGACAGGATACATCCTCTTCTATCAATCAAGGGACTGTATGTAACTGGGGTTTCTGTTATCTTGGTAACTTGTTACTAAGATCATTCACTGTGATAATCACAGTTAATCCTTCTGTTAGGGCGATCCTAAGTAAGAATATTCCAGGCGGAAGCATTCCATTACATCAACACTAGAAATGATGGAAAATGGAACAAACATGGCTACTTGTCAAGACACCATTACTAAACGGCTTAGCAAACGTCTGGTTTAAAAGCATTCATTTGTTGTTTATACTTTATATATGAATTTGTTATAGTTTGGTTTTATGCTTTATTTGTGATATCTATTGTTTATTCCTTTTATTGAGTGAGTGTAGTAAAATTTAAAGTAGGCCTACTTCATGTGGGTCGAGCACTATTCCTGAACATCTGTCAGTTTTATCATTGAGATACATTGATGACATTAAAAACCATTTGAGATACCATATTTTAGGATTAAATTTGTATAAGTACAATAACTATCAAACATTTTCAAACATGGTATTCCAAGGATGAAAGTGAAAGGAAATGATGCTGAAAACATAAATACAAATTAAAACAGGGTGACCGCTGACATTGGTGCGCCGGGACACCAAGAGATATGCCGGTGGGTTGGTTTGATTTGGTCTGAGGCAACTACTTTAATATAGTTATCTATTCAATTCCAAATTATTGTTTCTTACTAAATTTTAGTCAAAAGTTCCAGTGAGTTTTTGAGGGAGCCTAGAATACGTCATTTGTGAAACTATACGGTGATGTTAAACCGTCCCGTTTTTTTGTTTATTGGTGTTGTTTGTAAACAATTCTTAAGCCGAACATAAAAGCCTTTGTTAGTGAATACTAAACGATGTTTCAAGTGGAATGAATAGTAACATAGGCCTAATTTTCGATGATGGAGTTGAAATGGCCTCAAGATTAAATTCACCTCATCACTTGAGCTTACACCGAAACATAGCACCAGTGGTATTTATGGATGGACGTTGAGGGCCGTTATATTGTATTCCCGGGCCACTTGGAACCTGCCAATCCACCCCTGGCCATTGATCAATAAAACCAGGAGAACAGGGAATTACTAGAAAATTGCTCGAGTTTTGCCGTCTGTTGGGAACTGAAAAATACTAAGAACCTATATTCAAGGTGTGCCCAAACTAGGCTACTTGATATTTTCAGCACTAACATGGCTGCCAACATGTCTTGTCTAGTTGATCAAAGGGCGGCTAGCGTGTGGACATACTATCCGATTCAGATAGGAATCTACAATTTGTTGACATTGCAGGGGTGGACTGCGGCAGTCACAATCCACTAGGCGGGAATCCCTTAACATTTACTAAGACAATTTTAATATATTCATAATCAAGTCATGTGATCTGCAGCTGTCACTTTTGATAGCTCTTATGAAGACCAGTACTACTAGTAATAATAATAATAATAGTAAAATGTCATCATTGTTACCACAAAAAAAAATTGTTTTATTATATAAAAAATTCTAGAATCCTACTTTAGTTTTTGTGTTGCCATTTTGAGATTAAGCAAGTGGAAGTATAACAGAAGGGGGCATTACCCCCTAGAAAAAACTTGCCCCTCCTGAAATAAATGTACCACCTATAGATTTATTTCACTTCCTTCTGATATTCTTTAATATGAAGCTGAAAGATGGCCATGCATTAAACTCTAAATAGTTTCTATAGGTATCCAATTTTCAAAAATGTAAAATCATAATTGAGTTTTTAGAGCAATGTATAGTTGTATAAGACTCCACTAAGTTACTAGCCAAAGTATTAAGTAGAAATACTTAATAATACTTGTTCAATTATTAAATTTGGTAGCATGCTTAGAACACATTTTACCAAACATTCCCATGCAGAGGAATTTTGGTCTTGATTTGAGTGGCCACTCTGAAAAACAAAATCAACCTACTTTTTTGAAGAAAAAAAATATATCTATATATATTAGCTGGCTCTGTATAGATATTTTTTTTTAAAAATCCCCTTATATCATAGTTTTGGTTTTACTATTTATTGTATTAAATGATACTATTGGTTGGAGGCAATTTAACTCTGTAGTAAGTTTGTTAATATTTGCATTCAAACAATCTCTATTCATGATTATATCATAAAATTAAAACCATATTTGTGTTTCAACAGGTAATCAATATATATCATGTCATGGCATTGTAATAATTAATTTTAACTTGCCAAGGGGGTATATTTGAGATGGTCTTCCCATTATATTCTATTCTTCTACTGTGTCATTTTAGTAGTCATTTGTAGTTTTGGAGTGGTCTTTTTATTATTTTGTATTCTTTTAGTTATTAATTTGCAAGCCAGTTTAACAATGTCTTAATCATCTTTATCAAACACCATCTTTCATTACATAGCACTAGTGTTCAGTTAAATTAGTATGTATCTAAAATGATTGACAAATATCAAATGGGGAAAACTAGATAGCTGAAAAACTTTGGTGGCATTGAGGAGAGAAAGGGAGTTTTTTTTTGCGTCACAATAGTTTTATTTTCCCCAGTTAATACTCACCCAAAGGTGTTAATAGCTTCTAAAAGCTCAGTAAAAATGTGTTTGTTTGTAATCGTCAACACTGACCGCTCCAGGAATACAATGCTTATGCTGGGTTGTGTTTGAGCTATTTATATTCTGTCAAAGACAAGTGTTGAGCACGTCATACTAATTCAATGAAATAAAAAATATAAACATTTTCTAATCTAAAAATATGTCCAGATATTAATAGTAAAAAGAAATAAGATCTGCATTGTAACCTTTAAAAAGAGAGCAGAGTTTTTCATCTCATGGACTAGCTTATTGTGACATTCATTGGATGACACCACAAATTAAGTTAAAGTATATAATTTTCATTTTATTAATATTTAAGTTTATCAGGTACGTCGGTGAAATTTTAGGTGGGTTCTTTAAATATATTGGATACGTCTTGCACCAACAAAACTAATCTGTTGTTTGATTCCAGATATGTGAATTAACATCCACTTTTGTTACTAAATTCAGAACCAGTTGCTTTGTTTGTTATTTTTTCAAGAATACTTTAACATAGTAACTTTGTACAGCTCTAATGAAGATTATGATCAAGTGAACAAACCATTTTAGTTGTATGTTCCTCAAGAATTAAATATTGTTCCCAAAAAAAATAATTTTGACAAGTTTAAATTATTTTTGAAAATTATTTGCGCTTTCTTTCAGTGTTGAAACTTTTTCATTAAGTATCAAAGATCACAAAGTTATAATCTCTTCTCAATCATGATTAAGTTAAAATGCAAATCAACAAACTTCTACATTGTTATTTAAGTTTGTTAGGAAAAAAAGGACTGGTGTGGTATCGATACAAGATTTTTTAAACTATTAATTAAGTAGGTATTGATCATATTTATCTTTGAAAGCTTGATTAATTCCAATCTAGTGCACTTTTTTGTTATTCTATAAGATTTTAACTGAACTATTGCATGGCTCTTTATTGACTCTGTTTACACTTCAAGATTAGTAGCATAGTGACAAGACAAGGTTGCCAACTTGTAAGCTAAATATTGTATTTATTATTTAATTATCTAAATTGAGAATGGTCTGTTGATAATATTTTAAGTTATTTCGTTAGTAATTTCTTTATTCAAATCAAACCAAAACAATGTATGTTATAAGATAACTGTCTACTGACTACATTAAATGTCACATGTATATGGTAGGATTTATCCTAAAAGAAAGAAAACCTAATCAAAAACATAATGTAATTATATAAACTATCTTTCCTAAAGATTTATTTATTTTAGTTATTTAACGTGCACTTTCTGAACCGACTGATTATATCAGCATACGAGAATTTCTATGAGCGAGAACAAAAGGCTCTACTAATTTTGGTGGGAAAGGTACTTTCACATACTTTCCAGGGTTCAGGGTTCAAATCCTTTAAAGATATTCAATATCTGAGAAAATTTCAAATAGAGGCTCAAATCCTTAATATTATATTTTCCCCCCTCCCCAATTTTTCAAGTGAATATCATTTTAGAGCTCTAATACTGCTTTTTAGTGATTCAGAACCAATTATAATTATAAGACAAACTCAACAACCACACCCCAGACCAATCATTTAACTGAATATATGAATGTTATAATGAATGAATTTTAAGAAAGAATGTTAACGTTTAGCTACTATTTGTATTTTTTACTATTTTTTTCTACTATATTTATATTTACTACTATGTTCATAATTATTCCAAGATTTAGATTCAGGATTCAAAGGTAGTTTGGAGATTCGGATTTTTAAAATAGTGGATTCAACCCAACTCTATAAAAAATGATTAAGTTCGTACCAGCCCAGACTTTTGGGTACACCTGAAAATTAATGTATTCACTGAATAATAAAGTCATTCATTCTTGCCTCATCTCTCATTAAACAATATTATGTTTTTTAAACTGCGGTCTTAGGCTAGGAAATAAATTGGGCTTTCTCTCTTTTTCAGTTTTCTTTCATTTTGATTAAATTTTTAAACTTAAATCATTCTTAGATTGTTTAAATAAATTAGAATGTGTTTGTATCTCCTAGTGCTAGGAAATC
>CABFWB010002235.1:93506-117236 GCA_902151455.1 Timema bartmani | reverse complement strand
TTTTTAAAGTGTGTGAAATTATATTAATTACTATTAATGATGTGGCTATTCAACTCATTTTTATAAGAACGAAAAAAAAAAATTATTGGTCGAAGGGTAAGACAAACATGTGGTTATGAGGGCTCTACATAATTGAAGTGATAAAGGTTGATTGTTTACTTTTAGTCTGAATTAAAATGGGACACCGTGTAGGCATACCCCAACTGTTATTAGCCGCACTTCATTAGTGTTGGATCAAAGGGGAGACCTTATAAATAAGACGTACAAAAAAAAAACTCGAGGCAAGAAAAGAAGACTTTAATCACCAGCGTCTAAGCTCACTCCAGCTCCTGAACTAACACCTGCGGTTAGTACAAGGTGAGCTGCTCTATATTAATACAGTAGACCTTGAGCACTAATAGATGAGTGCTTATTGTGCATAAGCAGGGTCCGGTTTTTCATGACATTTCATCTTATTTTTTATTCGTCACATACATTGCTCATAAGTACATAAACACTGTTCATGATCCCCTTGTTTTATAAATGTAAAATAGGTCTTTTTCAGAATTACAAGTAATATTTTCTTGATTTGCTTCCATTTTAAGTCAAATTTGGGCATTTTTTAGTCATTTTAAGAAATATTCAGGCATTTGTGGCACACACACAAAATTGAAGTCAAAATTGATAAACTGTAACTAACTTACATTATAATTTCATCAGCATTGATACAATCTGTCAAAAAATATCTCCTGTGTATCATATGAACGAATAAACTAAAGTTAGATCTATGGTAGCATTTTAATAATAATAATTTTAATAATAATTTTAATAATTTTAATAATAATAATAATAATAATTTTAATAATAATAATAATAATTTTAATTATTTAGCCCGTTCGGGCTATACGCTTAAGTACTATTTACGCTAATAGGTTAGGAATTGGGAAGGTTGAATATAGAGGAAGTGAACCTGCATTTGCGTGGGGGTAGAGTGGAGAACCATTTAAGAAAGGCCACTCCCAGTTCACACGACCGAGATTCGAACCTAGATCTCCCCGTCCTCGGTAGTCGAGCTCAACAAAACTAACGCGTTAGCTAACTACGCCACCGAGGCGGGTAATATATATATATAAAGTGGCATGAGTAAACGTATCAATAGATACCGTATCGTAGATACTATCAATACCTATAAAATAACACTAATAAAATAGTAAAATGTTATTAATATTGGCCGCAAATAATAGTTTGAATTTTTTCTACTGTTCTTCCAACCAAAATCAGGGTATAACTAACTACCCGTCTAGGAGATCTGAGTTTACGGAAATCACTTTAATAAACACGGATGCGATTCCTACTTTGATCCCCTCGTTACCTACTCACTTTTTTTTTTCAGATCCCCTTGTAGAAAGAAATTGGGAANTTTTTTTTTCAGATCCCCTTGTAGAAAGAAATTGGGAATGGGTGGGGAGGGGGGGGGGTATGTGTATTGTTATGGCTTGGTTCCATTTAACAATCACTACCCGTTTTAAGTAATAAACGTTCTTTAAAAACTTGGACGTTGCAGGAGTCGTAGTGATTGGGATTTGAATCCCAGATAGGCGGGATAGTGTATATAGTTTTCTAAATAGTTTCCCAATCTCCCTCCACACCAATGCGAGTACATTCCCATACATTCCTCTTCTCTACCCCATTAGTGCGTTTGAATAAATAAAAGAAGTAAATACCTGATATATTGTAAATTACAAAATATAAACGGCTGTTCCTAATTTTAATAAAGCATGTTCTAAGATGCCACTCTTATAATAGACTAGACTGCCAATGAAGGGAAGATCGTGGTTCGATACTGGTTGGGTGTACTGCGAGATATCTTTCCTAAATGATTTTCCACTTTCCCTCCACGCAAATGCGGATATACTTCTTCTAATTTCAACCTTCTTAATCTATAATACACTAGTGTAACTAGTAAATATGGCGTATGACCTGAACGGGTATTAAGGAGCTGTGCTAAAAAAATACCTCTTAGTTTGTGTATTTTTTAATGAACTCCTTTCACTCCAAATATTAAGTTTTGGGGATTAATATTCTTTTGCGGTACTAATATCACTCGGAAACATTATGTCAATACAGACAATTTACAAAATTTTATTTTTAAGCTATTTCTTATCATCGAGTGTAAAATGTAAGTATTCTCTCAGTGGAAGAAGGTTGGTGTAGAGGGTCTTTATTTTTGCCCTCGTCAATAAGACACAGGGGTTATTAAACTAGCTCTTAAAACTAATTATGAAATTATGTTAGTGGGAACCGAACATGATCCATGCACTTATAATGTCACGCTGGTTATTTCATTGTGATTTTTCATCGAGTCTCACTACCGGTTCACATAGCACTAATGTATTTTCATTTTTTTTTAAACGTATGCCACCAGGATTTGTTGGTGAGACATTCCTGGTCTTTTACTGGCAGTGGTGGAAATGTGACCGTTTTTTTTTGGTACACCGTGTAGGTGAGAGTACTTCATCCAGATGAGATGATGTGTTGATAATGATGCTGATTATGTTGTGCCAGAGGTAGTACTAAACCTAACTTAAGCCTAATTAACCAGACCATGTCAACTATTGGAACAATCCCCCTTGAGAAAAATACCTATATAACCACCGGGAATCGAAACCGGTGTCTCTAGATTAATATCCAGGAATGGTGATCGATAGACCAAGAGGCCAGCCACACTGTCTCAGGAATGATTAAGGTGGAAATTGGGAAGAAATTTATCTTAATTGGCGAGAATAGAGCGTGGGAAACTATTTATG
Organism: Timema bartmani; assembly: GCA_902151455.1. Taxonomy (NCBI): domain Eukaryota; kingdom Metazoa; phylum Arthropoda; class Insecta; order Phasmatodea; family Timematidae; genus Timema; species Timema bartmani. Next base: position 114,450 of record CABFWB010002235.1, on the reverse strand, counting down.
AATAAACTGTCCCCAGTAGGCCCTACAACCAGCCGGGATTTGAGCCCCCAACCTTCCCATTAGAAGCAAACCATACTTGAGGATTTTGGCATTAAGACCGTGTGGCCATCAATGTTCTATGGACACATATTATCCTAGAATCTGTTGAATTTGTGTGATTTTGGTTGGAACACCTTTAAGAAATTTCACCCGCCTCGGTGGCGTAGTTGACTAACACGCTAGTCGTGTTGAGCTCGACCGCCGAGGACGGGGAGATCGAGGTTCGAATCTCGGTCGGGTGAACTAGGGTTGATTTTTCCTAAACGGTTTTCCACTCTCCCTCCACCCGAATGTGGGTTCACTTCCTTTAATTTCAACCCTCTCAATTCCTAATCCATTAGCTGAATTAGTACTTAAGCGTATAACCCGAAAGGGTAGTAAGTCGCGGTGCTAAATATGAAATACTTTTAGAACTTTCAAACATATTTCTTTGCGGCTAACGTCGATAACATTTGACTTTATTATTTGTGCTATTTTATTGGTAATGATAACATATACCCAAAGTGACAGCTGGAGGGAGATAACATGACTTGATGTATGAATATATTAAAAAAATTGTTTCAGTAATTTTAGTAACTAACGTCTAATGTTCTTACTTCCAAAATCATACTAGTTGAACGCGATGCACAATAAAACCAGGCACATACTGCAAGTGTAGCACATAACGATTGTTGACCGAGAACAAGTCAATGCGCTGAGTCAGTGAAACATATCAGCTCCGAAGGATTAGACTATGTTTAAGTTGTAATGTATAGCTACAAATAGCTAACATTTCTTCATAGCGTAGAAAAGTAGTGATTCGCAAACTGTTTAAGTTTTATGGCACAATTAACCAGCCTATTTCTTTTTTTCAACCGTTTTGATTTGGGTACACGCTGCAGCAGCAGAAAATTGATTACGCAACCAGTACAACCGTTGTACGGTAAATCAAACTTAGGGAAGTATAGACTAACTTTTTTCCTGAAATAACTTCAAATTTTTTAAGGTTAAAAATTGAAGTTCATTAGTTTCTGTGGTCGATTCTTTGGAAACATTCCGTTCAAACTATTAGTAATTTGTCAAATAGCCGAAGCTGTTATTAATTTTAGAGAGGAATTCACCATCTAGATATTATATTCTGAAAATTGAAAAATGACACTTGGACAGGGGAATCGAACCCGGGACCCTTGGCTTAGTACGCCAATGCTCTACCACTGAGCTATCCATGAGTCATCCCGTGCCCAGGGTCATTCTTCACTCATTTTTCAATTTTCAGAATATGATATCTAGATGGTCAATTCCTCTATAAAATTAATAAGAGTTTCGGCTATTTGATTCTTAATATTATCCCTACAATTATAATAATAATTGTACGAGTGGCAGTAACAAGCCAATTACCGAGTCAAAGATGGCTGCGTTATCTGATGGCTCGTGAATAAAGCTGACGATTTCCGCACGTCCATCATAAACTCTGCCTTAAAATATGAGTGAAGAATTACCCTGGGCACGGGACGAATCCTGGATAGCTCAGTGGTAGAGCATTGGCGTACTAAGCTAAAGCTCCCGGTTTCGATTCCCGTGTCCAGGTGTCATTTTTCAATCTCCATAATATTAGTAATTTGGGTAAACCACAACTCTAACTTCAAGTTACTAATCGTCTAATTGTTTCGGGTTAGTTATACTTGACTGAAATGTTTTTTAAATAATTTTAAAAATGATTAATGTTTTTAAAGGTACTTTAACTATTTCTTTCTTGGGATTTATAATATTATTAATGGTGTTTGTATATAAATGGGATTATGATTGAATGTTTCAGGAGAGCCTTCGAAGAAAATATATCTTCACAGAGAATGAACACCATTTTTCACACCCTTTTTTTAATAACCCAATATAACACATAAGATTCTGCTCTTATTATTATTTTAAAATTACGTCTATTTTGGTTGATTATTTTACAACCATTTGTAATTAAATGTGAAAAATATTATCTAGTCTCTAATCATTGTTTGTGGCATCATTGACATCTGTGTAATCACATCTTTAACATGGGAATGACCTGATTACATAAATAATTTCATAACTAACATTCTCTTTATAGTCTACCCTGACGATTTAAGCAAAATATGACCTTGATGTCAATCAGAAAAAATTATATAACTGAGGGTTCCTTAACAATATATGATTGACATACCATTTAAGAAAATCATTTCAATATTAGCTAACGTTCAATTAGAAATTGACTATTAATTCTAAAAGTTAACTGATGATATTTGACATCAGAATGCTTCCGGAAGTTTCCGATGTATTGGTGTTGTGCGGGTTGCTTACTTTGGGCATTGGGTTGTGGCAATACTACAAGAGCAAAAATTCTAGATTGTACCGATTAACAAGAAATATTCCTGGGCCGCCAAGTCTGCCTCTATTGGGAAATGTTTTGGATTTCAAACCAAACACAGCAGGTAAGAGTTTTTCTTCTTTTTTTTTCAAAATTTTGGTGGAAGTTATAGTTTAATTAATTATTATTTAACTAGCATTTGGAATATCTAGCGAACATGTATTTTCTTAAACAAATGAGAGACCAAGAAAAAAATACAAAAACATAAAATATTATACCATCAAAATTTAATATTTATATCGGAGAAGTGTTACACCTGAGTGGGGAACGAAAGCAACATAAAATATATTTTTTGTTTTTCATCACAAAGTCCTACTACCCATTCAAGCTATATGCATAAATGGTGATTACTCTAATGGTAAAGGGAGCATTTTAGAGGTAATAAACCTGTATTTGAGTGTAAGGGGACTGAGAAAATATTTGAAGGAAAACTACCCTCAGTAGACCCGACTGACATTCGAACCACAACATCCCCGTCATCAGCAGGCCAGCCTTACAAAAGGTACACGTGGAAATTAGTCTTAAGAATTATTTAAAACACAGTCAGGTGATCGCTAAGTCTGTTTATGACTTTCATAGTAAGTATTTTATTTGGATAGCTATTTAATTTTTGATTTTTTAAAATATATTTAAATGGATCATTTATGTTGCTCCCAAAATAAGTATTTTCTATTTCAGCACCACGTCTTACTACCCGGCTATACGCTTATGTACTAATTACGCTAATGGTTTTAGGGGTGCCTAAGGCTATATTTATAGGAAGTGTACCCGCTTTTGCGTGAAGGGGGAGTTGAAACCATATTGAAAAAAAAACCACCCTTAGTACACCCGACCGAGATTTAAACCTCAATCTCTTCGTCATCGGCAGTCTATTTTACTGGTAGAGTAGCGCTTTCGACCATATGACCATCGAAGTGGGTACCTCAAATTCACAAGCTAGCTTTGTAGGACCAGACAAAAGTGAAGAGGTCCAATAACCTTCTACCCGAACTATTACGCAATAGCACTTCTGGAGTGTGAAATAAGTATCTAACCAAAAAAATGAGACAAATATTTAATATTTGATAAACACTTGTAACCGCCAATTGTAGCCCTAACAAAACAAAAATACATCAAATTTAATATAATACATTTACGTTAGTCGGGGAATACATGGATGCTATAACTATTACAAGGCTATCAGTGTGATGAAAAGAAGTGGTTCGGATCTCTAAAAAAAAAAGTACTAGACGAGTGCGAAAGCTGACTTTGGCGATTGTTCGCCTGAGTACGCACTATTAATTGGAGTTAAAATTAGATATTTACACAACATTTCTTAGTGAACGATTTATCCAATTCTAAAATTGGTGCTGAATAAATGTTTAAATACTAATGATTATGTATTTTCTTATTCAAAAATACACTTTATACTCTAAGATTGCTATAGCTAAGTGGGTGCAGGGCATCTAACATTGAACTCTCAATAGCTCTCAATTGCTCTCAAAGCTATTCGACTTTGTTCAGCCTCCAAAGCTATCCTTGGAGTTTAAGATGATTATGTGTATAAATAAATAACGTGAGAGAAAGAGACCAAATACATATTATATATTATGTGTTTGTGTCTGTTTGTAAATCTCTCTCTTTTAATGTTAGAAATCAGTCGAGGGTGTCCCATCTGCCGAAGGTGTGGCACCACCCACTCCCCGTCCCACCAAGAATTTTTTTTAGGAATTTAACCATGTGGGAGAGAATTTTAGAGCATATGAATATCATTTTTTTGCTAATTATATGAGTTTCAAGAGAGAGTTTTAGCAACAACAAAATCTAAGAAATTAAAAATAAAATGTAGTTTTTGCTGAACCTATTAAAAAGAAACGTTATATTTTTCACAAGTTAGTGAAGAGAACAAAATGAAAAGAAAGCTGATGAAGAGGGAGTGGTAGGAAATCTACATTTTATAATTTTTATCGGTTAACTCGGATATTGATGATTCAAAGTTGTTAGTAGCAAATTGCAACCAAATCCCAAATACACAATTTTATTTTTTCATAAAAATTAACAAATTAAAAAGTAAATATGGTGGGGTGATAAGGGGGGCTGAAGCCCCTTCTCACCAGTTATCACCCATTTATTGGCACCCATGAAGTCAGTCTCACCCCCTCTCTATCTCTAGAGCAGCGATTAATTTTTAACACATGGCACACTGAACAAAGTGCTAAAATAGTCCAGGAACACCATTACACCCGCTTCAAAGGCCGCATGGTCTAATACGCTACTCTCACAATAAACTAAACTGTCCAAGACGGGGAAGTCGAGATTCAAATCTCGGCCGGATGTACTGAAAGAGGTTTTTCCAAAATTGATTTCCACCTTTCCTTCACACAAATGCAGGTACATTTCCTCTAAATATAACCTTCCATATACATAAAACCATTAGCGTATTTAGTACATAAACGTATATCCCGGACGGGTAGTAAGATGCGGTACTAAAAGAAGTCATCACTTTCTTAAGAAGAGATTCACTAAAATAATGAGTACAAAAATTATGTTTTTAAAGTTAAATAGTTATAATTCTAGCATTTGAGCTTTTTTAAAAACAGTACCATGGATTTAAAAAAGATGTAACCTTACTACTCAATTTTTTTCTGGATTCTTTTTGAACTTCCCCCAAACTCCCGTAGGCACCCCTGATGACCCTTGACGGCACACCGGTTGAAAAACGCTGCTTTAGAGAAATAAATAGATATAAGCGAGGTGTACTAAGGGTAATTAATAGAGCAAGTTTTGTAGATAACGGTGGATCATTGTTTCTCTACATTTTTCGGAAGCTGCATGTGTTTTTTATGTGAGTTTCAACATCCAACATGCCTAAAGTTAAAAAAAGTGTCTCACATAAATTAAAACTTTTCGTTGCTGAATATGGTGAAAATTTATTCTCTACCGATGGACAGATACTATATTGCAAACTATGTGATGTGAGAGTTGCCGTGGAAAATAAATTTACTGTGCAGCAGCATGTCAAGAGATAGAAACACAAACGAGGTCTTCAGCGATTCCAGGATGAGAATTACCTACAGCAAATGCCCCTTGGCCAAACCAGTGAGTCTTCAAAACATTCTGCATTTTACGAATATTTGTGCAAAGCCTTCATTTGTGCTGATATTCCCTTGAGCAAAGTTAACAATCTGAGATTGCACGGATTTTTAGAAAAGCACACTGGGAAGTCTTTGCCAGATTCCTCCAAATGAAGAAAAAATTATGTCAGCCATTACTATGAAAACACCATGAAGAAGATACGAGAAAAAGTAGCAAAAAAGAAAATATGTGTATCTATGGATGAGAAAACTAACTCTTTAGGACGATATGTAGCTAACGTAGTGGTAGTTACGATGGAAGAAGATGGCCCTTGCGAACATTTTCTCATCAATTGTGAACATTTAGAAAAAGTGAATTTTTCTACAGTAAGCAAACTTTTTGATAGGTCCTTGAGCTTAATATGGCCCGATTGCATCCAACACGACAATGTCTTGCTCTGAAAGCGCTGTACTAAAAAATTGTGCACCTAACATGTCTAGCACATACCTGTCACAGAGTTGCTGAAGAGATACGAGGGCAATTCATCGAAGTTGACCAGCTGATTGAGTGAGCGAAGAAAGTTTTTTTGAAGGAACCATCTCGAGTGGCATCATTCAATTCGGAGGCCCCGAACGTGCCTTTGCCGCTGGCCCCCATTTTAATCAGGGGGAAGGGGTGTGACTAGGATTGAAGCATGCAACTATTACTGTGAAAACTTTCAAGTTGTGAAAAAGATCATCGACTCATTTGACAGCAATGAAGCAACCTCAATTAAGGTTGCGCAGGAACTTTTTATGATCCTGAAATTGCAGGTAAGTTTTCCTACCTAAAGTCGAACTTTGTATTTCTGCCTAGTGACATTACTTCCTTGGAGAAGTCAGCAGTGCTATTAGTGGATCAAATAGATTTGCTAAAGAAAGTTGTGAATGACCTAAATATTGTGACTGGAAAAGTGGGAAAGGCTCTACAAAAGAAAATTGAGCAAGTTTGAAAAAATTAAGGATATGAAATGCTGTGCTTAATTGCAGATGTGCTATCAGGGAAAAATTTTTCCCTTGATGAAATTTCAGGAGAATTTGAACAAAGCGACGTAGTTTATTTCAAGTAGGCCTATGCTCCTGTGGTGTCAGTAGAAGTGGAAAGGATCTTCTCTATGTTTAAAGCATTGCTAGCAGATAATAGAAAACCATTCTCTTCGAAAATCTGCACATTATTTTTGCTGTGCATTGCAATTCTGGACTGTTTAAATAAAAACTCTTAAGTTTGCCATGTCAAATTAAACTGTTGGAAAATTTAAGTTGAATTTTTATGTCTTTTCCTTGTTTTATTTTATATGGAATATTTTTTGTTGACAAAATAAAAACTTTAAGTTTGGCACAGAAACGGAACGTTAAATTACATTGAAATTTCAGGAGAATTTGAACAAAGCGACGTAGTTTATTTCAAGTAGGCCTATGCTCCTGTGGTGTCAGTAGAAGTGGAAAGGATCTTCTCTATGTTTAAAGCATTGCTAGCAGATAATAGAAAACCATTCTCTTCGAAAATCTGCACATTATTTTTGCTGTGCATTGCAATTCTGGACTGTTTAAATAAAAACTCTTAAGTTTGCCATGTCAAATTAAACTGTTGGAAAATTTAAGTTGAATTTTTATGTCTTTTCCTTGTTTTATTTTATATGGAATATTTTTTGTTGACAAAATAAAAACTTTAAGTTTGGCACAGAAACGGAACGTTAAATTACATTTTAAGGTTTCGATTTGGTTTACTTGTTTTAGTAAGGAAAAAATATATTTTTTATTTTATTTTTAGTTTTAAAGAGCATTTTTTACATTTTTAGGTCATAAATGCATTTTTAATAGGGCATTTTATACAAATTTTTAGGTCATCAAAATCCCAGCCCTAGTAATTATTCACATGAGATTTAACACTGTGATATTTCCACTATTTCTCTCTGCGCTAATGTGGGTGCACGTTATCTAAAATACTCTACTCATCTCCACCACAGCCGTAAATAAGCCTTTGACTAAACCTTCTCATAAAATAACTACTAGGCATGCTGTCTTGGGTTGAGTTATGTTGTGAGTAGGTCGTTAATATAAAAATCATATAGTAATAATGTCCACGCATAATATGAAAACAAATAAATAGTTTATCCACTTTATTTGTTCTTGTCTTGTTCTCTAGATTTCTTCCATTACCTGACCAAACTAGTCGAGCGGTACGGGCCAGTGACCAAGATGTGGCTAGGTTCCAACGTTTTCATCTTGCTGTCAGATCCTAGAAATATAGAGGTACTACATTTGGTACCTTCAGATTTAGTCCACATTAGCTTAAGTCAGTGGGTTTAAACGTGTAATAAAAATACTCTAGGAACTACTCAGACTATTTGGGCCTGTTAGTTGTAAAAAAATAATTAGGTAGTAAGAACTTTTTTATTTGTCTCCAACTTAACTTATTTAGGCTCAATATACGTATCTTAGCTCTGCAGAAACTTTTACAAGCTTAATTTGCCCCTTATGTAAAATTTATTTGAATTTTAAGACAAAAATGAGATAGAAAATATTGATGAGGTTACCAGTTTCCTATTTGAATTAAAATAAACAATCAATTATATCCTAAAATTGTTTCAAAACTACGTTCTTTAAAACGATTCCAGGTATTTTATTGGTATTTCCATCAACGTTTTCTCTCTCGTTTCTGTCTTAAGCTCCAAATAAATTTTACCTAAGAGGCACGTGAAGCTTTAAATATATTTGCGGAGATAAAATATGTAAAATAAAATTTTGTAGTATGGAAGGACATGTAATTAGTTTTAAAAACCAACGAATACTATTAAAAAGTTACTTTTGAGATAACCTACTTGAGGTAAGTTCTTACAATGTTGTATACATAGGGAAAAATGTTGAAAATCACTGGGTTAAGTAATCAAATATGCGTTCTCTTTAAATATATTCTAAAACTATTCGCGCATAACAAAACGCTCTACAACAGTATTTTCCAAAATTTCGCAAGTCTTGTTCCCCTTTAAGGGTCATGGTTTAAACAAAGTACTCCTTCCAGCTATTCATAAATAAAAAGGAACACAACTAGCTTGTGGTCCTTCTAAATTTGAATAAATCCTCAGTGATAAGTTAAACAAAGCCATGAGAGAGGGAACGTCTTTAAAAAGAGTATGTGACATCACTTCAAAATAAGCGTTAATTTGTTTATCAGACTTAATATTATCCACCAAAATATTTCATAATTAATAAAACTAGTTGCCACCGTATAGAAAATATTGCTCTATAGTTTATAGACCTTTCACACATCTGTCAGCCTATTGCATCAGTGGCAAATCCAGACATTTTTTATAATTGAAGGGGAGCATATCATGTGACCAAAACTATCACTTATGTAGCTTTTTCCAAATGGATTGAAAAGGTGAGATAAAGAGTGAAGAAGGAACCATTGCATGATAGGACAGAGAAGGGGAGTTTGGGGTGGTTGGTCGTGTGAAGAGGATGGAAGAGGGGAGAATTCCAAGGAGGAAGCTCGAAATGGATGTGGCGGGCAGGAGGCCAAGAGGGACAGGTGGATAAAAGGAGTGTGGAGAGGAGAGAATTAGATTTGGATCGCGTGGAGAATGAAAGGTGGTAGGAGGACAGAAGTAAACGGAGGGGCTTATGTTCGAGACGGAACCTGTCAGTGGCGGGAAACTGTGGATGATGATGATGAAGATGCAAATTGGAATTTTAAGGCCACTTTTATTGTGTTTAGAGATAATTCATTTAAAAATCAAGTCACAAGCTTGGACTTAAAATTGAGTTATAATTGGTAGCCTGTGTGTCCATGACACACCATCTTTATTGACTTGATCCTGTCCCCAACTTTGAAGTCCTGTACAACAGGTTGCCGTTATTCCAGGTGATACTGAGCAGTAGTGTCCATATTGAGAAAGCAGACATTTACAAATTCTCCCTGCCTTGGTTGGGCACTGGCCTACTAACATCGACAGGTAAGATTAGAAAAAATGTTGAGCTGCAATAAAACGTGAGTTAAATTCTGTATTTTTGTAGCTATTAGAACAAACATGACCCCCTCTGTCCAAATTTTCCCTGTTCCCTAAAAATCAAGATATTTTTGCAACAATGAAATAATGGGGTATTTATTTGTATACGTTTGTAATAATTCATGATTAATAAAAACCAATGATGCTGTTTTAAGTTAGGCTTGTTTCTGAATCAATTCTTTATATTATTTATTAATTATAAATTCAATGTTACTAATATTATTTGTACAGTTTTTTTTTTCAAAATGCTACTTTAGAAATGAATTATAAGCTATTACATATTTGTTATTAGGAAGGAAATCATCCTTAAAATATCTGAATAATATAAAAACAAACCTTTATCTGCCCATAAAAAATGTATCACAAGAAAATAATCAAAAGTTAGAATGTCAAATAATAATTTAAATATGTTTTTAAATCTTACAGACTCACTTTGGCACAAAAGAAGAAAAATAATTACACCCACATTTCACTTCAAAATACTGGAAGGCTTTGTGGAAGTTTTCAACTCAAATGCGCAAATTTTAGTGGAAGAATTGAAGAAGCACGTAGCAGACAAATATGTTGATATATATAACAACATTTCACTTTGTGACCTGGATATTATATGTGGTAAGACAGATATTAACTATGACTTGGATACTGTGAGTGGTAAGAGAGATCAAACTATGAATAGGATATTGTGAATATAAAGAAATAGCCAAATATTTTACCACCATTAACAGGACTCCCATTAACACGTATTGGTGACTTGGTGGTCTAGGGGCGAGGTGTCGGACTTCTGTGCTGAGGGTCCGGGGTTCAATCCTCGGTCCCAGCACAGATTTATCTGATTGCCAAACCCTTCCTTCACCTCTGACAAGACGTGTAGTAATCACAACTTGTGAATGTGTGGAATGCCAGGCCTCCACCGTGGTTCGGATCCCACGTTAAACTGTAGGTCCTCCATTCTATCTCACAATCACCCTACCATTGCACATTAGCATAAGTGCGTGTAACCCAAATGGATAGTAAGACGTGGTGATGATAATAATAATAATAATAATAATAATAATATTAATAATTATAATAATCATAATAATAATAATAATAACGCGTATTTTATTCTATTTCATAGTACACATTTTCTTACAATAATAATAATATATTTAATATTTATATAATAATTATTATTATTATTGTAAGAAAATGTGTACTATGAAATAGAGTTTAATACGTGTTAATGGGAGTCCTGTTAATGGTGGCAAAATACAACACGAGTGTAATAACTTAAATCGCTTAGTCGTCGATGTGATTTATTATTATGGCCACTGTATTTGTGAAACTATTTGAAAAGCGTATACACACTTTTTTTATTACTTGTTATCCTATATAACTATATGGTATGCTATATTATTGTTTATCAGACATCTAACTTCTAACCTTCAGTTTGTTGATTTTCCTCTCAACTTGAAAGACCAGAATCGCCATTCAAGGCTGATTGATGTGGCTGGTATGTTTAGTGAATTACATGTTGCAGTCGCAAATCCTTAGTATCCCTTCTAAGAACATAGTAAATTAATTTTTGATGCATTAAATTCATTTAGTAAAATATATATTTTTAAGTTTTTCATTTATATGTGATTGAGTTAAAGGGTGTTGATTTTATAGTGTTTTAAGGGGAAGAGGGTTATTCCCGTACAAGCCACGAAGTGTTTTTTTTATGTTCGAATCCTACCACCCACCTGGACACAATTACAATAATGGATCTACCACTTAAAGAACGAGTAGTCAGGTACCTTCCACCTCTATCTGTTGTGTTAAATTTTCATATGTCTGTAATGAATGAAACAATGTCAGATTTACTCATAGGTTTGCGAAGTTTTCCGAACACAGAAATTGAAGGGAGATAAGGGGGATTTTCATGTGAAAAAATTAATTGACTTCTCCATCTCTCACTTGACTGGCAACTTACGATTTTGTAGAATACATTGCTATCCCTCCTCAGTTATGTAATCGTTGTAATCGATTAAATTTGCGGGATTTTTATAGTAGCTTTTTTCATAAAAATTAAGTTTTTTTCCCCACGTTATTTCTATTTCAATTGAGAAAATTGTTCTTGAACTATAATTATGTAAATGTTGTAAGGTACTGTGAAGGTGACTCCCATCTCAATGACGTTATCACATGCCAACTCAAGGCCTTCTGGAATTGCATATCCTGAATTGTTTAGGTTTTGAAATACGTAAGAAATTAACATACGAAACTTCATCACGTTTGATTAAATGGTTCTTGCAACATGACTGGGTGGAAGTTGTAAGGTAGTTTCAAATGGCAGCCATTCTGATGACGTCATCACAGGCCACCACAAGGGTTTCTGGGATTGTCTCCCGGTTTATATTGGTTCTTGAATACATAAAGGGTGACCTGGTGGTCTAGTGGTAAGGTGTCAGACTTCTGTGCTGAGGGTCCGGGGTTCAATCCTCGGTCCCGGCACAGATTTATCTGATTGCCAAACCCTTCCCTCACCTCTGACAAGACGTGTATTAATCACAACTTGTGAATGTGAGGAATGCCAGGTCTCCACCGTGGTTCAGATCCCACGTTAAACTGTAGGTCCTCCATTTCATCTCACAATCATTCTACCATTACACATTAGCGTAAGTGCGTATAACCCGAACGGGTAGTAAGACGCGGTGCTAATAATAATAATAATAATAATAATAATAATAATAATAATAATACATAAAGAAGAATTGTACCAAATTTGGTGCTGGTATCTGGAAGTGAAATATTTCTACATTATTTGAGTAGTCAGGACTTACCACTTCAAGTAGACCTATGAGTAGTCAGTGACTTACCACTTCAAGTAGACCTATGAGTAGTCAGTGACTTACCACTTCAAGTAGACCTATGAGTAGTCAGTGACTTACCACTTCAAGTAGACCTATGAGTAGTCAGTGACATATCACTTCAAGTATGAGTAATCAGGAACTTACCGATTCAAGTGGTAATGGGGAAGATATAATTTATAGGGAAAATGCCCACATTTGCTTGTAGTTAGAGTGGGAAACTATTTAGATAAAATAAATCTCAATACACCTGGATGTGTTTCTGACCCTGACCTACCCGTCACTGTTAATCCAAACGAGACGAGACTGATTCCTTTGTCAGTTTTCCAATTGGTAGGGGTCATGTCTTAATTAAAGGTTTTATAATATGGTACTATACTTTAAGTTATATAATCAATATTTTTAAAAAGGTTCTTAAAAGCGTTTGGTTTCTAGTCCTTATTTAAATGAAAAATTATGTTTAAACTTCCAAGCTAGCTCTCGAAAATTTAAGCCAAGCTTTAATTTAAAGTTTAATTTAGTCTCGAACGACAAACTTAGATGATCAGCCATAAAAATGAAAAGATTCTGAACTGTTTGTCATTAAATGCAATATGTATCACTATATTGCTCGTAATAAATAATTACACAATACCTAATTAGATTCTAAAATATTCAATAATTTATTTAAAAGCTAGTTTATATTGCTCAGTTTTAATTTAGCAACCATTTGATTAAACATGTATCAACTCTAATAGTTGCAATTTATCAAACAAAATATAAAAATGATATCTTACTTTTAAAATAGTATATTCTACACGTAAAACTACGATTACCTATAAGGATTTTTTTCTTTTTTTTTCAGAAACGGCTATGGGTGTTAAAGTTGATGCCCAAACATGCGGTAGCTCTAAATACGTTCTAGGAATACGAGAGTATGTACAGTAAAATATCGCTAAGTTATTGATAATTATTAAGTATATAAAAACCAAACCATTATTATTGAATAATAATAGTTAATGTTCTAGTTTGAATTTTTACATGTATTCTATTCCCGTATCCATGTGTAATTTTTTTAATTTAAGAATATAACTTGTTAATGTTAATATTCTATCAAATTATAAATTCATCAGACAGTTTTTCAGTCATTTTGAGAGTCATTCTAGGGAATCCTTAGCTCGGGTGTGCTTCTGAAAAAGCTAAGGAGTAGGATGTTAAAAATTTAAATATGTGTCCAACAGATCCGCCCACGCATATGATATTTTCACAAGTATAATCAAAGGTGCAGGTTTTTTGAGGGAATGGGGTCGGAGGGGGATCTTTAAAAGTGTGAGATGTTTGATGACATTGTATGGGTGCTTGGAGAAGTATTGTAAGAAAAGATGGTGTTCATATCTTGGAGAATGTTTAAGGATATAAGGTATCTCTATAAGCTATTTAAAATAGTTTTTTTTATGGTAACTAGAGTTACTTCCTTCAAGTTAAAATAAAGTAATTTACACAGCTTACAATATTGTACCTATAAATAACATTTACACACATACACATAATATATATGTATAATTTATGGTGAATATAAATGAGATTATGTACCCACCAGTATAGACTTGGATGGGAACAATTACCCCTTAGGGTGACCTGGTGGTCTAGGGGTAAGGTGTCAGACTTCTGTGCTAAGGGTCCGGGGTTCAATCCTCGGTCCCGGCACAGATTTATCTGATTGCCAAACCCTTCCTTCACCTCTGACCAGATGTGTATTAATCACAACTTGTGAGTGTGAGGAATGCCAGGCCTCTAACGTGGTTCGGATTCCACGTAAAACTGTAGGTCCTCCATTTCATCTCACAATCACCCTACCATTGCACATTTAGCGTAAGTGCGTATAACCCGAACGGGTAGTAAGACGCGGTGCTAATAATAATAATAATAATAATAATTACTCCTTAATCCTGCATGATAGTAATAATAATATTGCGTGTCTGGGCTACACTACTAGTAGCCCAGTTTATGGAAAGATTAGCCAGTACTTATGTACCGTTGCCAAGGGGACGCTCGAATGTACTAACTGTACATCCTTTCCGTGGAGGCTCTTTCCATGTCTCGATGAGACGAAGTGATGATGATAGTGACTATGAGGGTGATAGTGAGTATGAGGGTGATAGTGAGTATGAGGGTGATAGTGAGTATGGGGGTGATAGTGAGTATGAGGGTGATAGTGAGTATGGGGGTGATAGTGACTATGAGGGTGATAGTGAGTATGAGGGTGATAGTGAGTATGAGGGTGATAGTGAGTATGAGGGTGATAGTGAGTATGGGGGTGATAGTGACTATGAGGTTGATAGTGAGTATGAGGGTGATAGTGACTATGAGGGTGATAGTGACTATGAGGTTGATAGTGAGTATGAGGGTGTAAAACTAGTGAAAACTCTTACACCTAACTTAAGCCTAATCAACCAAACCCTGATGACCGTTGGGATAATTCCTCTTTCGGGAAAAATACCCAAGATACCAACCGGGAATCGTACCCGGGACCTCTAGCCTCATAGCCAGGTACATTGACCACTACACCACGGGGTCGGTTATTCCAGTAGTGAAATCTGGAACTAAAGCGGTCGGGGCAATCAGTAACTTGTTGTAACTCTTACAAAGCTAAGATTAAAATGTTATCAAAACAAATGACAATAAAAGATTGCCTTAGCTCGGAAAATAACAAGTATTTTTGTGTGTTTAGCATAACTAGTTTGATTATGTTGAGAGCTTTCCAACCCTGGCTTCACAATGAACTCATGTTCTCCTACTCACGCATTGGAAGAAGACAGTCGGAAATCCTGACCACAGTGCATGACGTCATTAAGAGTGTAAGTGCGATTATTCACCTGTAACCCTAGAGAGCAAGGATTCGCACATTTTTTCGTTGACGTGCCAATTTGATTACTAAATATATTCAGTGGACTGCATGATGCCTATACATAATTTTTAAGGTTAAATAAATATAGTGTGTTTATTTATTATTGTACAATACAACACATTCATAGCCTAGCTTCAAATATAGGTGTGTAGGCCTATGTTTAGTATAATAACTGTAAAAAGATAATTAATCATTCATAAATAATAAAAGTACAATTAATATATTAAATTATTAATAACAACATAAAAAATAATGAGGGTTTGATTTACCTATGATTATTGTCTTCACTCAAGGAGAAAATTAAGAGGCTTTTCTTTCTTAATCCACTTTTACAAATGTTTTAAATTAATATAACAAGTGTGTTAATAAATCAACTAGACATTAGTTCCACTCCTCAAATTTAATACATATTGCAATCGTTATTGTATTATGAAAATTACACTAGAGTTATGTTTCCTGCAAGGCAACATTACAATACAATCTGTTTTGTATAATTTCATAAAATAATTAACTGCAAAAACTTTTGTTTAGGTTATAAAGAAAAGGAAATCTGAGTTGTTGAACAATAACGTCACAGAAAAATGTGACAAAGAGGATGATATTGATATTGGTGAGTTTTTATTAAGTCATTTTAATAATCAACTGTGTAAAATAATTTTTTACGTAACTATTTAGCTTAGTGGAGTAAGAATAAAAGACACCATAGCATGTTTTATGTTCTCAATTCTCAGCCAACATTCCTTATTAGAATCAGTGGAACCAAGGAAATAGTTACCCCTTTAAGGGACAGGTCTACCATTGTAACCATCAAAAATTCAACCAGGATGGCTTAAATTCATTTGGGGGTTAAGGGAGGATTCAGGTATTAACCACCAGAGGAAAGGGAACATTTTTGAATATTGATTGCCTCTAAAAATTCGAAGTGGGTTTTACGTCTAAGCATGTAACACCATACTCAAAATAAATCAAACCAGAAAATCACAGATCATAGCAACAGGGGTAGGACCCTAACCTCCTTTCATTTGGTTTTAATTTTGATACTAAAACCAAATTCACGTTTTTATTGACATACTAAAATAAAGTCTTACATAAAAAATTCACAAATTTTATGAAAAGTTTTATAATTATTGGCAAGATAGTTTAAAATATTTATTATATTAAAAGTTAGTATCGCCTATAGTAAGATTATGGTAGAAATAACACTATCTAACAGCTGCATAAACTACTAAATCAATTTTAATATATTCACACATCAAACCATATGATCTACAACCATCACTTTTGAGAGATAGACCTACTATTAATACCTATGAAATAATATTAGTAATATGGTAAAATGTTAGCAGTGCTGACCATTAAAAGCTATGTCTGTAATTTATAAACTGTTCTTACAACCAAAATAAGGGTATAGATCTAACTTAAGTAATATAATGCACATTCCAATTGACGCGGACCACTCTGCTAAAGGATCTATCACCACTTCGGATATAGTTTCCTTTCCTTGTTTTTCACTCTTAACTTTGAACATTAATATGTAATGATGGCTTGATTCTAGAATTGAGATTCTGTGAAAAAATACCTTTATTAAGAAAGATATGTCTAATATAAGATAGCATTGAACTAGATCGCGATTATTTGGGTATGGAGAATATAAAGATCTAACAATCTATATACATATGGGAAAGGGCTAGGGAAGTTGTCACTTGTATTTCTACCATTTTTGAGTTTGGAAAGACTAAGTTTATATATTATTAAATAGTGTACTAAAAAAAACAAAGCTGGGTAAATAACTTATGTTCCAAATATTAACATATTCACAAATACACATGATATATACATAGGGCAGTTGTTACGTTAACATATGTACTATATATGTCCTAGTTTTATATATAAACCCTGTTTACCTTGTTGTTTTCCACCATGCCCTATAAAATAGCTTTCTTACACAATAAAATCATAGTGAAGTCAGTCAAGGTAAACTGCTAAGTTTCAATCCAAAGGAAGTGAACACTCAATCAAATAATGTATATATAAAATATATTACATTTATATATATTTAATAATGTATTATGGTTGTATTTAAATTAATATAATCTCAGTATATATAAACATTACTTTGTGCTTATTTTAGGTGCAAAAAAGCGCACTGCATTCCTAGACATGCTGATCTTGTCTTCCATGGAAGGTCACGAACTTACAGATCTTGATATTTGTGACGAAGTCAATACATTCATGTTTGAGGTACGTGATTAAAGTAGAGTTCCGTTGGAAGTATCAGTGGGCAGGTTCTACTAACTTTATTATTGGAGAGATTAGGGCAGTGGAGAATCTGGGACGAAGTAGGGCCAAGTGCAATGAATTAATTTGGAATTCAGTACAAAAACCCTTCCATCGGGACATAAATTCCCAATAATATAAATAAAATTATAACAAAATTACTCGATGATATTTACAAGTGAATCTATTTTGTAAATGGCCATCATTAATCACAGAGTCTATAACATAAATAATACAACATTGTTAACTGGTTAAGCTGTTAATTTGAAGTTTTACATAGGCTACTTTAATTGACATGAAACTAGTTAAACAAAAGAAAATAAAGTGTTAACAAGTCAGGGGAAATAAATAGATAGATAAACAAACAAGTTTGAACCTGCATAGTTAAATCCACCCCCGACAAAATTTAAGAAGAAAGCGAATAATGAAACATTAACTCACAGGAGGACAGCGTTTACATTGGCATGGCTATGTGCCCCAGTATTGGTGGCGCGACTCGTGATGACTTCGTAAGTTCTTGCAGGGAAAATCAAGCGGCATCAAGTTTACCACGATCAAATACTCGAAAATATTTAAAACTTAACTCTACGTTTCTCGTAAACTACTTGGACAATCACAGTAGTTTTTTCAGAATTTTTTGATCTGCGAAAGTATTATAGTCAGGCCAGCTACTTGTACAAGTAACTAACCCATTTACTATACCAATGTAAACGCGGCTTCAGGGCAAATAGGTGTCTACACACAAAAGTGGTTTTCACCTTGCCAGTACCAGTTGTGTCGTCGTGTTTCCCATAATTTAAAAGGCATTTGTATAGAAATTGTCTTAAAAGGTATTTTAGCTGTTTATCATAATGAGAAACAAACTCTAGCAAATTTTAAAAAATAGCACAAATATTGGCTTCACGTATATTTGTACTTGAACCTCGAAAAGCCAAGTTGTTGACTGCACAAAACAAAATGCAATCAACAATAATTCTGAGAATGTGCCGCCATTTCTCTTTTTCTTTTATGGTCATTTCCTGTAGTTCAGTATCAATTGTACTGCCCTCTTTAATCCTTTTTTCAAAGTTTTTCCAAGTAACATAGCATTCTCTACAGCATAGCTCTACAGAATTTTCATGATCTGGAATTTGAGGGTGTAATTTTTTCCAGTCAGAAAATCCTGCTTTTGGATTTGCCAAGCATTAATTAGAATGCTTTCCAAACAGCATGCAGGGGAAACAGTAAATAATTTTTTTCTCTTCACTGTAGATTAGCCAATTTCACTCTACACTTTCCTCATTCAAAAGTTGTATATGGAACCATCTTCCCGTAAAATGCCTTTTTTCTGCATTAATTGATAAAAGAAAATCACCATTTTTATTTTGTTCTGGACCATGTTCAACTAATAAGCTTCTCACATGGTCATTCAAATCAGACCATGTTGTGAGATCATTAAAATTTAGTTGAATTTTGGTTGGTTCGTTTTCCAAATCCTGTTCCTCTACATCTTAATAAGGAGTAAATGTTAGAAAGGACTAGTTAAGATTTGGTGTAGAACACTCTGAATGTACAATTACACTACCAGTTACATTCTTAGTTACTTCAGTAAAGTTTTCATTTTCTAAAAGTGTTGATAGAGATGGCCTACTTTCAATACCTTGTTGTAGTGGTAGCGCAGCGGTAGAGGTATTCAGCTTATTTACTCAAACCAGTTTTTTTCCAATGCTTGGCTTGGACTATGTTATCTGCCTCTTGTTGGGGTTTTTTTCCGTTTTCTGCCTTGTGCTCCCAACAACTTTGTAGGCACCATTTCGACACACACACGTGGTACAGTGCACTAATTCACACGCAAATCAATCAATAAAGTTATCCAAATTTACAAACAATGCTAATCAAATAAATGTCATTACAGTGTCACGGCAACGAGCAAATTTCACATTTCAAATCTAAACTGTCACACGCTTCTCAGCTAAATTTGAATTACGTTCCGTTCCCCGTTCGGGCCGTTCTCTGCGCGGCTCCTTTCACGTTCAGTCGTTTTACTTCTGCCCCTGCTGCTCTCCCCTAGCACGAAACACTGCGCGTACCGCACACTAACTGTTCACTAGCACCTTGTCTTACTTGCTATCTTGGCCTTCTCAAGTGCCAAAACAAAGAGACCACATTCCTAAGCAGTCACAACCCCTAATTACTTCCCATTGGCTATCTCCACCTCACTTGGAACGTTTGTCCTTCACCCGTCACATATTCATAGTATAATTTAATGTCAGTGTCACCCAAGCCAAATCAATACAAATATTTTGTGTTCGGATGATAGAAGTTTCATCTATTCACCATTTTTATTCTTAAAGCAGAATTGTATACGTCTTTTTAACTACGCGTTTAAATAAATTTCGCAATCTTACATTTTATATTTAAAGAAATCTACATCTTGATGGCGCCCCTCCAGCTCGGCGCCCGGGGTGGCTACCCCTGCTGCCCCCCCCCTGCCCCCTTTGCTACGGTCCTGGGTACAAGTAACTAACCCATTTACTATACAAATGTAAACGCTGCTTTAGCAAGGTAGACGGAAGAAAACTGGCTTAAGACCACACATCCCCACTTTTTGGAGTGAAAGGAAAGTGAACAGTCAAATAACGAATTAAAAAATTGTCAAACTTCGCGAAAGTACCTAAAAGTAAACCTATCATTAGATAGAGGGGCGATGCGCCCGTTTTTCTTAGCAAATGTCAAGAGTTTGGCACAGAGATAGGGCTTACTCATAATTCCACATATTACAAATCACACTATTCTGCTTAGCAACGATACCTGACATAAAACACACAGAACATAATAAGATTGAAATAATTTCCAGCTTTCACCACGAGAAGTCCCCACATCTTAGTTACTAGAAAGGCAGATACGAACGCTAGTAATAATTACTAATATCGTTACATAAATTTATAAATAGTTTTTGTTCTATTAGTTTTCTGCCTAACAGGTCATCACATGATGGCTCTCTACGCAATTCTGTCCTCGTAAATCCTCTTAACCCGTCTGTAACTATCTCTAACCTTGATTTTATTAATTTCTCTCTATCTTACAGGTAGAGAAAGTATGGTGATCGTCAAAAAAATCGAACTCGAGATTTTGATGAATCTTGACGTTTCATGATTACCTGAATCCGAAAAAGTGGTTTTTGAATTTCCGTCTGTCTGTCTGTCTGTCTGTCTGTCTGTCTGTACCTCCAACTAGAGACTAAACTATTTTACCGATTGAGCTAAAACTTTATATCTAGGGTTTTCATAGGGTTGCCCCGAGGGGTTTTTGGAATTGGATATCTACCCCTAAAATTAAGGGTAGTTTACTGAAGGGAAAAAAGAGAAAAAGTCGATTTTCTCAAAATCGGCTCTAACGATTTTGATTAAATTTCATTTATGAACATTAATAAATATTCCAAACAAAATGGCTAC
>CABFWB010002235.1:68433-79911 GCA_902151455.1 Timema bartmani | reverse complement strand
AGCTAAGTGTTGACGATGAATGACACAGTGAATAGTGATGACCTCTGGCACTTCTTTCTTAAGGTGGGCTAGAAACCCAGCATGACGACCTGACATGGGAGGAGCACCGTCTGTTGCGCAAGCGCTCACGTTTGTTAGGGGAATCTCTTTTTCCTCAAAATAATCTTGCACCACTTTAAAAATCGACGATCCCTTCGTATCAGTGATCAAAGTTCTAGCAAACAACATTTCCACGGTAATTTCCTTTTGTTCATTGATAAACCTCACATAAGCTAATAAAATTGATTTGTTATCAATCACAGTTGATTCATCAATCTGCAATGCAAATTTACTTTTTTTCAACAAATTGGTGAGTTTGGATTCAACGTCTGTGGCCATTTCGTCAATTCGCCTGGAAACAGTATTGTTGCTCAAAGAAACCAATTGAATTATCTTATTACTAGGGCCCTCGCCTACCATGATTTCAACAATTTTTTTGGTAGCCGGTAAAACAGGAGTTTCGCCAATTGTGTGAGGTTTACCACATTTAGCAGTCAATAAAGACACCTCGTAAGAAGCAAGAAGACCTTTGTCAAGATCGGTTGCTCATTTTTTAAATAATTCACTCACAAGGGTGAGTGCAGTGAACTCGCCGGCTGAGAATAGCCAGTGATTTGTGCTACCTGGCAACTTATACTGTACAGTATTATTTTAATTTTTCTTCCTTTGAATACTCATCGCCCCCAAATCGCCCCCCACTTATTTATTGCCTCCCTGATAACCCAAATCGCCCACTTGGGGGCGATCGCCCCCAGGTTGGGAACCACTGGTGTAGACTAAATATGTTGATAGCCTGGACAGACACATTGCACTAAATGTCCGCATGGCTCGAGGCATAGTTTCTGTTACTTGAACATGGAGGGTTGGGGGGAATGGGTGTTTATAAATAGGGGAGTAGTGTTGAAACTTTTTCTTTCTCATATCATAGTAACTTAAGTCAATTTTTTTAAATCATATATACACATGACATATTTATCTGACACATTTAGCCACGTCTTACATGATCTACCCATTCCTTTTGATCCACACACTCTACCTTCATATATTTGCTTTATCACTCGATCCACACTCATTCTCTCAACATGCCCAAACCAACTTAAGACGCTTCTTTCACATTGACCTATTGAATTCCCTTTCAAACCGCACNACGCTCTTCCGGCACCCTGACTCTGTCCATAAGAGTATTCACTCGGGGCCTATAATATGATAAAGAAAATGTGTTGAGAGCCCTGCTCTCTTTGTGCAATATTTTATAAACATGTATTAAATTTGACATTATGTAACTTATACAAGTTTAACGATTAAAACTAATGATTATTAGACATGTTTATATCACTTGGACATAGGTAATAAATTACAGTATTAGGTTTTTCCGAACTTTAAGGGTAGGTTTCTACCAACAAAAGAGTAGGGCGTAGCTTACTTATTGCTAAATTATATTTACAACACAATACAATTAATATTTTACGTCAGTACCTTATCAGGCAGGCCTAGCCTGGACCAAATTTTAAAAGGCATTAATTATTTGACCTATTATTTGTGTTAACATATTACACCGCTTAAGTGGCCTTATGGCCTAAGGCAGGCATGTCCACTCTGTGCTCGTAGGCCACTTGCAGCCCCCGAGTACCGGTATGGTATGTGCCAGTTCAAATTTAAATAATTCACAGAAATAAACAACAAATAAAGCTCTTGTAGCTTACCTAAATGCTCGCTAACTTCCATGTAGTTTCTAGAATCTTAGGTATAATTTATGTATGGGTGAATGGAGGGATGGATGGATGTGTGTAGGTGTGAGTGTGTGTGTGACTACTATATTTGGCCATTACATATTATTAATTTCATGTATGACCCCCGTCAATTCCGCAAGAACTTATGAGGCCTTCATTCAAGGAAAGATTGGACATGCCTGGTCTAAGGCGTCACTCTCGCAATAGGCTAGACTGGGGACGGGGATGACGGGGAGATCAGAATTTAAATCTCGGGTGTAGAGAGAGTAGTTTTTCCTAAATTGTTTATCACGCTCTCTCCATGCAAATGTGGGTATACTTCCTCTAAAGTCACCCTTCCTCATCCCTAACACAACATTGTAATTAATACGTAGGCATATAATCTGAACAGATAGTAAGATGCGGTCCTTAAAACACACTGATTACTACAATTTGTTTTACTTTTTACTTCATCCTTCCCTAAATATAGGATGTAATATTTTCCCTATTTTTGTTTCAGGTCAAAAGTTTGCCATGCTGGCAATGAAAACCATTCTAGCGAAAGTTGTGCGGTGCTACAAAGTGCTACCGAGTGAAGGATCCGAGTTGAAACTTAAACTAGATGTCGTTCTAAAGTCGTGCAACGGAATTGTTCTCAAACTGGAACAAAGAGGTGCACATATATGAAAGGAGATATATCCCTATATATTTTTCATTCAGACTATTGATAACAAAGGAACAGTAATAATAAAATATATTTTCATTTATTTTTATTTTAAAAAAAGGTTTCAATTGATTGAAACTAGTGACTTTTTTATTTTTTATATCTAGCCTAAGTTACATAATAGCATTTATATTTAAAAATATATTCATGCAAGAAAAATTATGTATGTTAGACCTTTTGAAGTAAACTGTATATCATTCACTGCATCTTCAAAACGTGGGAATAAGATAATACAGACCATGCACACCTCTTAAGGCATTAGAAACAATTATTGCCAAGTTATTAGTTGAAAAGCTTTATTTCGATTGTAACACCACTAGCAGAGATGCACGATATGTTAAAGGAACTTAGAGAACACTCTCAAAAGAGAAAATTATTGTTGGCTCGGACACTCGGTGTCTCAAATGTTGGCGAACTCAGCCATGCCCTAGGTACGTCAGTGGAGACTATGCCTAAAAGAGTATGCAACGAGGAAAAATTCAATGAAGATAATGTTCCGGAAAAGGCATTTTCTGAGGACACAGGCACAGATGAACGCGTGTATACAGATTCCTCGACATTTCTTAAGGGCACACAGTCATCCAACCCTCACAATGATTACTGTCAACACTTTGTGGATACCGGCCAGAGACCACAGAACTTCATCCGAGACGTTGGACTAGCTGATAGGTTTGAAGAGTATCCCAAACTTCGGGAGTTGATAAAACTGAAAGACGAGCTAATATCAACAACAGCCACCCCTCCAATGTACTTGAAGACAAATTTGCAAACGTTTGACATCAAAGAACTAAATGGGAAATTTGATGTAATTTTGGTGGAACCACCGTTAGAAGAATACCAGAGAACCATGGGTGTCACAAATATGAAGTTTTGGAGCTGGGACCAAATCATGCAGTTGGATATTGGGGAAGTGGCTGCAGCGCGAAGCTTTGTGTTTCTGTGGTGTGGCTCATCACAAGGGTTGGATATGGGACGCATATGTCTACGTAAATGGGGGTTTCGTCGTTGCGAGGATATTTGCTGGATACGGACAAACATCAACAACCCAGGACACTCCAAGAACCTAGAGCCTAAAGCTGTGTTTCAAAGAACAAAAGAGCATTGCCTTATGGGAATCAAGGGAACAGTTCGGCGATCAACCGATGGCGATTTTATTCATGCCAATGTGGACATTGATCTCATAATATCGGAAGAGACGGAGTATGGGTCTCTTGACAAACCTGTGGAAATCTTTCACATCATCGAACACTTTTGTTTGGGACGGCGAAGGCTTCATGTATTTGGCCGAGACAGCACCATCCGACCTGGCTGGCTCACTATTGGTCCAGAGCTTACCAACAGCAACTTCAATGTTGACGTGTATTCGAGCTATTTCTCTACCGGACAGGCTACCACTGGTTGCACAGAGCGTATTGAGGCACTGAGACCTAAGTCACCCCCTCCAAAAGGTAAAGGAACTCCAGGGGGTAGAGGCAGAGGTGGGCCATCAAGGGGTGGGTTCTCCAGAGGGAGGGGGAGAGGACGATAGAAAACTAACATATGCAATGCAA
This sequence comes from Timema bartmani, assembly GCA_902151455.1. Lineage (NCBI taxonomy): Eukaryota > Metazoa > Arthropoda > Insecta > Phasmatodea > Timematidae > Timema > Timema bartmani. The sequence continues at coordinate 75,889 of CABFWB010002235.1, read as the reverse complement.
AGGCCAGACCTTGAATAATTCGCCCACGAATACAGTAAAACACCATTGTCCATATATTGGTTTTCCACCAAAATCATATTATTGAATAATTTTAAAAACAATATCAACTTTTGTTCTGAGCTTGTGGGGTGATATGAGCAAAATAATTAACTCTTATAAGTAAAAAGAAAAATATTCATTCTAGATTCTTTATTCTTAGTCTTGTGCCTCATACAATTTTTAAATGTAATTTCCAAAGCTGTAAACACTAATTTTGAATGGAAATTTCTAATGACCGGTGTGACTATAAGTGTTTGAATTGCAATACCTGTTATGATAAGGGGGTTAATCTGGCGTACTCTTTGCTTGCCATGTTAGATAGCAGCAACATTCATTTGCAAAACTTAAGTTTTTTTTTACAACAGGGCTAGTTAGCTGTTAGTCTAAAAATGGTAGTCTTAACTACAAACTGCTTAAGATTTAATAAAATGGAATTTAAAAGTAAATTATTTAAATAATATTCAAATACAAATAGTATTATATAAATACAAATGATATGCTTTCTTCCTAGTTTTTAGGACAGTGATTAAGTTAAAAAATTGGTAAATATTAAATTTACCACTTTCTTAAAAAAGCAAAGTTTGCTTCAATTTGACCTATTTTTAATTCATGTGTACCTTATCATAAACTGATATGTGATGATTGAATTATACAGTAAGGTATTTTCTAAAACTACAAAACTCTAAAATATTAGGTATACTTATTTTTGTGCTAGTTTATCATTATGAACAAATTAAAAAAAAGATTTCTTTGTGTTGTAAAAATGTTGAATAAATTAATTTTGGAACTAAATAAACTTTTTGAGACTAACCCAACTCCCTTTCTCTATAAGGAAAACCTCATTTGGAAGAAGGTATAGGAAAGGTGGATAGAAACATATAAAAGGGACAAACACAATATGGCTTTTACAATGAAAATAACAACACAGTTCACACTTTACATTGCTGCCATTGGACAAAGAGGTAATGAAACCTAGGTTGGGGGATTGGGCGGTGATGATTAATTTTCTTTAAGAGGCAACCATTACCTCTTTGTCCAATGGCAGCAATGTAAAGTGTGAACTGTGTTCTTCTTTTCGTTGTAAAAGCCATATTGTGTTCGTTCCTTTTATATGTTTCTATCCACCTTTCCTATACCTTCCAACTCCCTTTCTGGGATTAATCTAAAACCTCAGTGAAAGATGAAAGTTTAAAGGCGTACTTGCATTTTTACAAGTTAGCCTTTATTGGGAGTTGAGGATTTGAATACTTGCTAGATGCACTAAGGGGTGTTTTTTTGGTCCCTTTTCCCCCAATAATACTGCATTCATTTCCTTGATAATCACAATTGTTATCCCTAATCCTCAATTGAGGGAGTCGGGGCAAAAACATGATAACCCTCATTGATTTAATTGGGATATTTTCACTATTTAAACGTATATCAAAAATATTCATAAATATATTAGTTATCCTCAAGGTCTTGACTGACTATAAAATCAACTTGTAGTTCAAGTGGTATGCAACCAGAAATCACTGCTAACATATCTTGTTCTCAAATGAAGGTTATCATGTTTTTTCTCTGACCCCTTCAATTAAATAATTTAAAACCAATGTGATGAATGTTAAACATAAATAAAGCTAAAATGATCTCGGTATGGGAAACCATTCAGGAAATTCCACCCACACTATATCCAGTCGGGATTAAAAAGTTTAAGCCCATCACCATCAAACCAGACCGAGTGTGACCTTAAGTTTAAGTGCCCATCAATAGGGGTTTAAGTGTAACATTAAAAGGGTTATTGAATGAACCATCACAACATTTCTTGGCAAACCAACTGCAAATATTGTTTTATTCATCTTCACTAGTTTGTTGAAGTATGGAACGTGGGGAAGCACGAATAATAGAAATCACGGATAGTACAAATAAACCCCATGTGTTAACCATTGCCATTAAAAATTTTATTCCCATTGCTTCTACTCATTTATGTGAAAAGGGATTTTCCACAGTGGTAAATATTAGAACGAAGCAGGGAAATCGACTCCTGCATGCGAATAGCATTTATTAATACAATTGAAACAAAAGTATACAAATTAGTGGAAAGTGTTCAACAGCAGAGGTCCCTTTAAATATATTTGGGTAAGTTAATATCTTTTTTTATTATAATCGATAAGTAAAGCCACTATTTTCAAATAAATCTTAATGATTATTATGTTAGTAAAAACTATGGGGCTGCAAAAATATTTTAGGATATTAAGGGGGCCGTGAGTAATAAAAGGTTAAGAACCACTTGTATAGAGCATCCACGATAGGAGAGGTTGTGACAGATAGCAGAAGGATCTCTATTATAAACATTGCCTGAAAGTAACTAATGTCAACCTATTTTAAAATAACTATTATTTGGTTACTAATACCGTATTATTAACAAAAAGTGTTATCAAACAAGTCTAATAATACTTCCCTAAGGATTACTATTTAACTGGCGTTTTCATAATTTATAGGAAGACAAAATTTATTAATAAAACTATTGTTTTTTGTTTCACAGTTGAAGCAACAAGATATGTTATAGTACATTAAACAATAAATTAAAAAGTATTATATTCACCCTTTTATCTTGTTATGACTGACCACCAAATAAAAAAGTTTTTATAACTTAGTGAGTCATACAAAATTTACTAAGTTTCAAATTAAGACATTTTTATTTTGTTTAAACAACGCATGAACACAGTGACAAGATGGTTTGTATATCATTAACCACCCCTGCATAGAGGTAATTAAAACCACATATCATAATTGTAGCTAATTAATAATAATGACACATTAATTAGAAACTGGAATGTATTCACTCATTTTACATTAAAATAGATTGTATGGTTGATATCTTCTTACTTGCTATCTACAGTTAAAAGGAAAGATAATTATATTTCAAAGACTATTAAAATAATTGAATATGGGATGCTCAATTCCTCAAAACCTGTGGTATTTTAGAGATTTCTAAAAATCTCAAAAAGTATCTTGAATATAATTCTGAAGATTTCAGCTTGAAAAAACATTTCTAAGCAATTGGTATAAGGAATAATATAGACTTGAGTAGTTGGGAGAGTTACAAAATAAAAAAAGAGGACAAAATTGTATTAATATAATTAATCTACCAAGAAAAGGTTTCTACTTGTTTATGCAATAATAAATAACAAACAAAATACATTTGGCAATGGCACCAAGGCTTAAACAACATTTCTGTAAATTAAATTTGTTATATTTTCACTTTAATTAGAACTGTACATTCTTAGAGATTTGAAAGAAAATTTAAGATTCAGATTCGAAAAGTAGAGAATTCGACCCATCTCTAAAAGTAATCTTAAAGATCGTTTATTAACTAATTTAGCTTTATTGCTTGGATTTGTTTCTGTCAATACTAGTTTTTCAAATTAAACTTAAATAATAAATATTGCAATCTTTTTTAGGCTCAAAATAATATTAAGGCGTGTTTTGGAAATTTGTTTCAGGCTTTGACCAAATCTCTTTTATTCTCAAAGATTACTTTCTCAAAAAGGTTATCAAACATTAACATTTTCTTTAGTATGGGTTTACTATTTAATAGAGATAAGTCAAATTTGAATCTTCAATTTAATTAAGAATCCAAAGCATAGAAAACATAAGTAATTAAGGTGCGGCAGAAGGGAGCGTGAGTAATTTTACAGTTTTTATAGCACTACACTTTTTTGGCCAAAATAAATCAAATATTTCTCCAGTAGCAACATAGAGTTTAGTTTAATGCACATGCTTATGTCAACAGATTTTGAATATCGGTCAAGGGTGTTGTGGAATTTTGTCAAAACTTTTTCTCTTTATTTAAAAAGTTTTGACAAAATTCCAGGACACCCTTGACCAATATTCAAGATCTGTTGATATCAACATGTGCAGAAAACTAAACTCTATGTTGCTACTGGAGAAATATTTTATTTATTTTGGCCAAAAAATGTCAATTCTATAAAAACTGTACAAATACTTTCACTCCCTTCGGCCGCACCTTAATTTTCTCACATTGATATTTTAGTTCTTAAATTCTAATTTTGTTCACATTAAGCAGTAAATTATTTTTATTTACTTGAGGTATTTAATGTGTACTTTCTGAACCGCCCGATTTTATCAGCACACGAGAATTTCTATGATTCTATGAGTGAGAGCGAAAGAGCCTACCAATTTTTCCAGGAAAGGTATTTTCACATAACTTCCAGGGTTCTTTTACACGTCCACAATCAACATGGGACCGGCAGCTTTACTTCCCCTCAGAAGGAATTTGTGCTATGGATTGTTACCACTCAATAATAATCCGTTGATCCTGGCTGGGTTTGAACCCACAAACATCGAGTCTTGAGGCGAGCACTTTACCCCAAAATCACCAAGGTTGACAAGTGGTATATTAATGGTATGGGGTATGGTTAGTATGGTTTGTTCTGTTTTTATGTTGCACTAAACCACTAGTAAGCATTATAATAGCTCCAGAAATAATTCAGATTCAAAATTTGAAAGATAAAAGTAATAACACAAAAAAAACTTGTCTAAAAAATCATGGTTTACACTTTTTGCAAAGCAAGTTATTTATTTATTTATCTACAAAAGTTATTATTTAAAAAAAAATTCTGATGCTAATTGATAAAATTCTACAAGAAGGACGATTTGGTTAACCAATTATGCTAATTCTTAAGTGTCTACTGTTAGTATTTTTAATTCAAATGTTAGAACACACAACAATGGCATTCAAGAATAATGTAATAATAAATTACACAGTGCACAGTGTGGTCAAGGTAATCCCTTGCACATTTATTATTCTTTATAATAATTGACGGGTTTCTGGCAGATGCATCACAAGTCCAAATTTATTGATTTTCATACATATTATGACACCATTTTGTTCTAGGTTTGACCTTCTAACATATTGTGAATTCACTTCTGCATATTTGTTACTAGTCTGTTTATAATCAGGTGCTAAAAAACCCAATTTTTTCAAAAACATAATAGAAAGTCAAACTCACAACAAAATTGTGTCATAATATATCAAAATGAAAAAAATTGGAAGGTTAACCTTTCTGAGAGAAACACTGTATTTATTAGAATTTCATGATTACTTTGTTTCCAAATACACATCTAGTTTAACCTTTCTAGTTTGTATGGCATCTTTAGTTTTCCACTTGTGAAGTGCACTGCAGTGTGTGTGATACCATCAGTCGTCGCTAATTTATAATGCATTTACAAACTTGAACTATTGCACAAGATACATTTTGAATAAAAGTTTTTTTTTAGAATCTATTATGACGTTTACTAGGGATTTAGCTAAACATGGTTACTGGACAAACATAACAACCAGCCAATTTAACACTTAATTTGAACAAAATCATGAATGGGAAAAAAATATATCATTGCGGGAAAGTTAACCTTAAATGCTTACCGTGCTATCTTAGATTCGGATTCAATATTCACAAGTAAATTGAAGGTTCGGATTCTTGATAGGGAACTGAGCAAAAGTGTATTTTTATTCAATTTATTCACTCCATGTAACCATGCAAAAAAAAAAAGTCAAAATGTGACAGATGTAAGTAGAGCTGTCTAAAATAGTTGTTAAGCCAACAAAATCACTATATAGTGAGATGTAAAAGTCTGAAGACCGGTAAATCTTAGAATAGCTTAGCCGATATAGCTTAGCATTTACCGATATAGCTTAGCATTTACCGATATAGCTTAGCATTTACCAATATCTGTCAATATCTTAGTAAATGTTTACATTCTGAGCTTTAACCATCTTTAGATATCAGCAAATGCTAGGATATACTAGTAAATTCTAAGATTTTCCGGTCTTTGGATTCTTACAGTAACACATAAATGTGATTCCAGGTTAAAATGGCTGCACTCATTGGAAGAGCTTGCTTGAGTCCTTAAACACGAGGATCACTACAAGCAGTCCCATATGACTACATCGCTAATAAGCAGGCTTTTTTTTTATAAACAGTTCACTTTAATGAAGTTTTTACTAGTGTGTGACAAAAGTTGTTTTCTTGTGTCAATAAACCGGCTTTCACAAAAGCCCTTCCTTCCCATAAACCAAGCTGCAAATTTAGCCTACTCAAACTGCAAATTACAAAGAAAACTTAGAATCCAATGGCCCTTTTTTTTTGTTCAAGCAAATGTTTGCAAATTGTCTCGTTATAAACAATCTTCATATACCATCAACTAGTTACTTGTCTGATAAAGTTTGTTCATTGAAAGGGGTGGAAAGGGATTGCTGGTACCTGAACTATTGTGCTCTGATGCCACCCCTTTACAACAAACAATTTGAAGATGAGTTGTTTCACTTGAAAGTGCTGTTATCACTGAGGACTGCAACTAGCACTCCCCAGTGCCCAAGGACTCAACCTGGCTCAAGGAGCACGGTGAAACTCCTGTAAGGACGAGTTTCTCTGACCTGGGTCAAAACTAGTCATTTAAGTGACACTAACTGTCAAAAGTGAGACCATCTTATTAAATAATGTTGAATAGTTATGTATTTTGAATAATATTACTTTTATAGATAAAAATAGATGTAACTTTAATGTGTCATTAAGAGTCTTAGTATTTATCAAAAAGTCCAGATTTATAAATCACCTCTCATATTATATATTATTGATATGTGTTTCCCAAACTGTAATATACATACCTCCAATGGTATGCGAGTATGTGACGGTCCACTGATAATAGTATGATAAACAAGTTAGCTTAGTTTATGATTTGATGCCATAGACTTTTATAAGCCTTTCCATCCCTCTTGCCATGTCTTTTGTTTATCTTGCAAATAGAAATATATTAAAATTTAGAACAATCATTTGTTCTTTGCAAGATAACAGATATATATATTTTTTATTAATTTTTCATGAAGAGCTGGAAGGAGTATATTGGTTAGACCATGACTCTGAAAGGGGTACACGACTAGTGAAAGTTTGGTAAACATTTAGAGATGATTATAAACCTACACCAAACATATGATATTAATATTTTATAAAATTAACCCCACAAAATTATATTTTTCATTGAAACTAACGCAGTGGCCACTAGTAATAAGTAATAACCAACAGGGGAGAGAGAATCCTTGCCACTTTGGACACACTTTGATTCCAAAAGTCCCCAGGGTCTCCCAGCCAACCCCCGCACATCGCCTAATCCAGTCATCCGTAGCAAACTTCCGGACGTGTTGTTTCCTTTTGCGACACAGTCTCCCGCTGTGGTAATGTACAACTCATTCAGATCGGCGCCACCGAAAACTAAATCTGTAACTTTAGGTGATGGCACATCATACTTTTTCATTATTTCTTTAGTTACCGGATCAAACTGGAAAACCTGAAATAAAAAAAACTTATATAAAACCAGGAATCTACATAAAAAAAAAGTCAAAGACATGTTTGCAAAAAAA
>CABFWB010002235.1:11911-68181 GCA_902151455.1 Timema bartmani | reverse complement strand
CCCCCAGTTCACCCGAGTGAGATTCGAAACTTGATCTTCCCGTCCTCGGCAGTCTAGCTCAACACAAAACTAGCGTGTTAGCTAACTACGCTAACGAGGCAGGTGGTTTTCATAAATGATTTTCCAATTTATATCTAGTATACTTCCTCTAAATTCTACCTTCCTAATTCCTATCCCATTAGTGTAAACATGTGGATATCTTGGATAGGGGGTAAGACGCTTAAAGGGGCCAATGCAGACCAAATGCATAAGAACATACATATTTTAGAAAAAATATAACCTAAGTAAAAAAAAAATCTCATTAAACTATTAACGTACTCAAAAATAGCCATATTTTATGGTTCTTTACAAGTGCTTTTCAATTTTCAAAATCATTGACTCATTTTAAAATTCTGCATATATAGTCAAGCATTTATAAATTATTTACACAGTTAATTTGGTTTGGTGTGTGTTGTGTTTAAACAATAATTTCATAAAGTAATAAATATACATAATAAACATAAAGCAGTCACAATCCTAGTTCCATTTTTAAGCTTTAAATATGTACTTATTGATTTTGTAAAATGATGATTAAAATACAACTTTAAAAATAAAAGAGGTTTACTCTTTATATTCATTATTAATTAAGGAAAGAAATCTAATTGAAAGCTATTAATCTTTAAGAATTATATCTTGATTTATTATCAAATTATTTATATTATCCTACCAAAAAAAATAGGGACTTAATAATAATAATAATAATAATAATCTTGTCAACCTATCCTCATTAGAAGACGTTCTTTAAATAAAACTACTCGTTTGGCTTAAAAATACTTTATAGATCCTTAAATTAATTTTAACAAAAACAATAAATTATTTGGTACAAAACTTTTGGATTTTACTATAAATGTATATATATTTTTGTGACGCCTATCGGGGAGCATCGTGGCGTAGAAGGATGCAGCAACACGCCCTTGAGAACCACCAAACTACACTGTTATATTCCATTATGTTTTACCTGCTTCCTAAGAGAGAAAATAAATCCTGGTTAAGGATTTCAATTGAAGATTTATTAAGCAGAGTATTAGCATATAATAGATCCGACACCTTAGCTCAGTGGGTAGCGTGTCTGTTTAATGAGCTAAGGGTCCCGGGTTCAATTTCTGGCATGTCCGAAAAATTTATCATCGGTGAAATATGGGTTTGCCCTTTCACATTGATTAAATTAACGGCCGGGGACTGGGTGTTGTGTCTGTTCTAGTCTTAAGTTAGATTGAAAGACATTTAAAGCTACGACGGGGCTAGTAAACCGGTAGTATAAAGTATATGGCTTGAATAAAAAAAACTGACCCAGGCCACAGGATGGAAAGAGTAATGGATAATGGATGTAAAAAAAAAAGTATATCCTAATAATAATAAAATTACCTGTCCTCCATCATACAAAGCAATCCAAAGCTTTCCATTTGAATCCACAGTCAGACCATACACTTTCCCGTCCATATCATTTATATTGTGGTTGAGGATATTTTGTTGATTGGCTAAATCACAAAACATATCAATTAATTTCACTTTGAATTAAATTAACAACTTGGTTTCAAAACGCATACTGGTATTAATACTTACATAAGGAAAAGTCTGGTTTTACATCTTTATCGAATCTATCCACAGTGTTTTTAATAGAATCTGTGATGTATAAACCACTACCGTAAGGTTCAAACCCAAGTCCAGTTACTAAACCCAGTCCAGTCAAATAAACTTTCAAGGACCCAAACGGTTTGTAGCTGTATATAACTCCAGTTGGCTTCTCTATGTTTCTTAAAATATTCTTTGGAGCCTGGGACCCTGGGAAAAGAAGAGGAATAATTAAAATTATGTTTTATTCGCAACCCAGATGATTATTTTCCAGTATTTAAAACATTCATCAAAGAATTTTCAACTTTTTTTTTTCTAATTCTTAAATTAAAGGTTGTTCACCCTCAAAACTATTAAGTCACAAATATGACCAAGCTTGCTTTGGTGGCCACATAGTCTAAGCAGTCTAGCAGTAATCTAAACCGCCGATGATGGGGAGTTCGAGGTTCGAATTTTGGTCGGGTGTACTGAGGGTGATTTGTCCAAAATGGCTTTTCCACTCTCCCTCCACGCAAATGTGGCTACACTTCCTATAAATATAGCCTTCCCTATCCCTACAATGTATTATTATTATTATTTAGCACCACGTCTTACTACCCATTAAGGTTATACGCTTAAGTACTAATTACACTAATGGTTTGGAATCGGGAAGGTTGAATATAGAGGAAGTGAATCCGCATTATCGTGGAGGGAGAGTAGAAAATCATTTAGGAAAAAGCACCCCAAGCTCACCCGAGCGAGATTTGAACCTCGATCTCCTCAGCAGTCTAGCTCAACACGAAACTAGCACGTTAACTAATTATCCCACCGACGCGGGTCTTATCCCTAGAACCATTAGCGTAATTGACAAAAGCATATAGCCCGTACAGGTAGTAAGTAATATGCCCAAGCTTAGCACACTAGCAAAAAAAAAAAACCAACTCTTATAACAGCCAACACTTGCCTAAAGATGGTAACCCGGCAAGATTACTTAGATGGTCAATCAATGGATTGTTTTCAAATAAAACTTTACTTATATTTCTTAACAAATTTGACTGGTCGGTTTTCTGGGGAGCTGGATTATCTGAAAGAAAAAAGAAAAGGGAGGTATTTTCAATCACTCACTTTCTTGGGTTGTCTTCTGAACATAGACTACAAAAGTTTCAACTGCTTTATGATATTATTTTGCATGCCTTACATTGATAAACAATTTGAAAGGATGAATTTTTATAAAAAGCACATGGTAGTGATGATAACCAATCCAGAGTACAACCAGTCGAGAGTGAATACTGGTCAATTGACACAGTTAAATAAACCCACTCGAAAGGATAGTTTCAAAGAGACAATTACTAACCAATTTAAAGAGAGTTTGGATAAATATTTCCATTCTTTCATTATTATTGTAATATCCTGCATAAGCGGTTCCCAAACCATGGGTCACGACCCGCAGGTGGGTCACGGAACGACCAGTCAGGTCTACAAAAATATATGCATTATTTTGTCTGCCGTAAAAATATAATGAACACATGTTAATACTTTAAAAAATCATGAAAAAATATAAAATAAACAACTAGGTACGTGAAAATACAGTGTTTTATTAGAAAGTCAGTCCCATAGTATTAGTTACTCTGTGCACTGGACACGCCCCCCCTTCCCCCCCCCGTCAGATGGCGTCTGTGCCCACGCTCCGTCATTTCAATTAAAAACCCTTTCATTCTTGTTTAAAAATGTTATTTTTTGCTATACATTCATTAATAAATGTATTTTTTCTTAAGTACTAAAATGAAAGATTTGTTTTATGATATTCCAATTTCACATTAGGATTACCTATCACAGTCTTTAGGTGTATATGCTTTGAATGAAAGTTCACCTTTTTCGACAGGATAGAGATAGATTATACAAAAGGCTATATATACATAATAGGTGGGTCACAATTTTTTTTTAAATTAACCTGCAAAGATTAATGTAAAATATATGTATTTGAAATTTCCAATTATGATTGAAAAACAAGTGTAATTTATTATTAATGAAGATTTTAATAAATCCACTTACCTTCTTGGGTCTGTAGAGATACTCCCAAAGAAGCTGTAAAAAATATGTAAAAACATGTTAGAGAATAAAATTTTCATAAGTCAAAAGATAAAAATGTTGTTTAAATTATCAAAATGTTGTTTAAGTTTAATAAAAGGTATATATTTTCATTATTTTTGTGAGTAAAGGAAATGCATAAGGCCTATTTAAACCTAGATTTTTTGTTACCACCGCGTTTTACTACCCATTTGGGTTATACACCTATGTACTAATTATGTTACTAGGTTAAGGATGCGGGAGGTTGAATTTAGAGGAAGTGTACTCACATTTGCATGGATAGAATGAGGAAACCATTTATGGAAAACCACCCTCAGTACATCTGACTGGGATCGAACTAAGGTCTCCTCTAATCTAGTCTATTGCAAGAGTGATGCCTTAGACCATGCGGCCATTGAATTGGTTTATTAAATGTGTTATTTACAAAGTTATTTTAAATAAAAAAATAATTAGTTAAATAATAAATATACAGTTTTAGTGATATTGATAACCTACCTACATAAAGTTGGCCGTGTCGATCTACTTTACCACCAATGAAGTGAAAGTCCTTCTCCTTCTGATAAGCAGTTGTAATCACATCCATACTGACGTTGGCCGAGTCGGAGCCATCCCAGTACAAGATACATAGCTGAAGACCGTGGGCGACCAGGAACGAATCCCCTTGGTTTTGTACTGGGATTATGAAGCTTATAGGGTCGCCTATGGGAACTTAAAAACCAAACAACAAGCATCAGCACACAACAATTTTAGTGCATAGTAGAGCATATGAATAAAACAGTAACTAAACTATCGTAGACTTCTTCTACTTAAGTCAACAACCCTAAGGTTGGTTTGATGTGATTGCTCTCCATCTGGGGCTAGGCATGTACTCAGCTCTTCGGATGGTTAGTGCTGCCTACACCATCTGGTAGACTTTCCATGTTCTAAGAGAGTTCATTAAGTTTTGTGGTTCCCGTTGATATTCTGCACAGAATTTCTATGAATACACTCAAAAGAGCCTACTAATTTTGCCGGGAAAGGTATTTTCATAAATCTTCCAGGGTTCTTTTAAATGCCACAATATACATGGTATGGATGGCTTTACTCAGCCTCCGAAGGAAGTTGTGTTAAGGATGTTTACCACTCAAGAAAAAATCGTCGACCTCAGCTAGGTTTGAACGTACAAACATCATATCCTGAGGTGAGCACTTTACCCCAAGACCACTGTAGTCAACTAATAAAGACTATGTGTCTTTATAAAAGATAACTCAAATATATTGTGTATAAATTAAATCGCTCGAAAACAACTTTTAAAATTCGGCAGTAAACAAAGACAACCATGATTCATCGTGGTCATGCTCCTTCTGATAGCAGTTTCTTAAAATAATGAGCTTTGTTTGGCTCAAGTGTTGAATATATCGGTTTTAAAAGTAATGGTTCATTAATCCATGGGGCTATGGCTCAATTACCGTAAGTCATATTTAAACATTTAAACCATGACCTATTCAGTAGGGCCTAGCCCAGCTAATGAAGCTAAAACTCTAGGTCATGACATAATCATGAAATGTATAAACTTACATATTTGTGTCTGGTTGTGTGTTTGTGTTTCAGGGTGGTATAGATGCACTGTAGAACTGTTGGTGTCGACAAAGTAGAGTGTGTTTCTGGTAGCATCCCAATGGGGGTTGACGGGATGTTGCAAGTTTTGAATCACCTCCGACACTTCATTGAGGCACGTACTAGAAAATGTAACTCGCTATTAGGTAAAAAAAAAATGGAGAATCTGGGAGGAAGATATTTTATTGACATACTCTTATGTAATTTAAATTAATAAATATATTTTAATGTAAGGTGATCAAATAAGTGTATGAATAATACTTTTATTTATTAATTTTTTATTTAATATTTTTCAAATTTAGGTTTATGCAAAAGCAAAAGTGTATGAAAAACTGAAACATCGTGATTGGTGGGCTGTATACAATTATTTGACATATATTTACAAATTAAATCTTAAAATAGATTAAATTCTCTAATTAATTTGTTTTTAGAAAAAAACCACAATGTTCATTATAAGTTTATTAATTAGTACATTTAACACCATGGTTAATTGGCTTTATCCATGGAGTAGTGATTGGGAGTGTAATTAAAAGAAGATACAGCCACATTAATAGGAGGGGATGTAAAAAACCCGGATAAAGTTCATTTGAAAAACAACCCTTGTACACCTGGCTGAGATTTGGACTGTGTCACTGGCGCTCCAGTTCTGGTAAGCTTGATTATTTTAAGCACCATGTCTTAAAACCCATTCGAGTTATACACTTATGTACTAATTATGCTAATGGATTAGAGATGAGGAAGGTTGAATTTAGAGAATGTGTACCCATATTTGCGAAAAGCGAGAGTGGGAAACTATTCAGGAAAAACCATCCTCAGTACTCTCGACTGGGATCAATCCACAATCTCTCTGTAATCGGCAGTTTGATATATTACGAGTGTGACGTCTTAGACCATGCGGCCACAAAAAAGGGTGTGAACTTGTATCCTAAAATGTGTGATCATCAGCACTTCTTAGTAACCATTTGGTATGTGTACACATGTACTAATTCCTCTAATGTCATGTGTTGTTGATGAGGTCAGAAGTGTACCAGCATTTGTTTGGAGGGAGATATTTTTTAAAATCACCCTCAGTACAACCGACGAGGAGTCGAACCCTGATCTACCTATCATCAGCAGTACAGTCTATTGCGAGAATGACTCCTTAAGACCAGTTGGAGGTTATATTCTTCTGCCCACTATACTAAAATGAATCTACAGTGAATTGATTGCATTTTCCCCCTTGGAACAATAGACACAACTAATTTCATATTTTGATCAAAATGAAATCAATATTATTGAAAAATCCTTGATTTTTTTTCTGATATATTAAATTTTATTTTCTAGCCTACACAAGTTTTCAAATCACCAAGTTTTAAAGGATATAACCAACATAAATAGCCTATACATTTTGACTTATCAGCCCTCGTTCCGGTGGCCACATAATCTAAGATGCTACTCACGCTGTTGACTAGACCAGAGGTTCCCAATTTTTTTTGGACACGGAACCCTAATTGATCATACTTTTTTTGGCGGAACCCCATTTTGATAATAACAAAAGTGATTGTACCTTGTAGTGTAGTTTGAATATTTTCATGTTTGACATGAAAAGAAAGAATAATTATAAATAGAAAATAATTGTTGTAAATATTATAAAACATTTATCGTAAAAAAAAAAGTAACTATTTAATGTGAAGAATGAAATTTTTTCACATATTTACTTATAATAGCACTAACAGCGCTGTCTCGACAGGTGCACCGTCCCGCCACCCCGCTCCACCCGCGCTGTTTGATACTAGATATACTTACAGCGGCGCGACTATGTTATGACTGTTTTCTACGAACGTTTTAGTTAATTCTCAGACAGAACTCGGAACCCCTTTGACCCTTCCACGGAACCCTAGGGTTCCGCGGAACACCTTTTGGGAAACGCTGGACTAAACCACCAATGATGGGGAGACTTGAGGTTCGAATCTCAGTCGGGAGCACCGAGAGTGTTATTTTCCCCCCTCTTTCTCAACACACATGTGGGTACACTTCCTCTAAATATATAGCCTTCCTCATCCTTAAAAACATGAACTTAATTAGTACATAAGTATATAACCTGAACGGGTAGTAAGACGCAGTGCTAAAAAAACTTACCAGCCATGAGGGATAAATATGTAAGATAAAACAATACTTGCTGATAAAGATTTTTTTTTAGTTTATCAATTGATTCAGGTTTCTTACTCTATTTTAAAGAGGTATTTTGTTTGGTTCTTAAAGTTATGAATTTATGTTTAAGACCCAGAAGTGAGACATCTACTGTTTTTCAGTGAGAAGCAATAGCCAAATCATAATCTCACGAGATATTTTTGAAAAGTATTTTTTGCCAATCAATTAATATTTACACCGAGTACTCATTCAATGACAACTTTAACACCTATCAATTAAGAAATGTGAGCAATTATGTTAGTAATTTGATTTTGAAAAACCCCACTTCAGTGGCTGCATGATCTAAGGCATCATTCTTATGTTAGACTGGTTTGCTGAAGATGGGTAGATCAGGGTTCAAATCCCAATCAGGTCTACTGAGGTTGATGTTTCCTAAATGGTTTCCCAGTTTCATTCAAAACAAATTTAGGTATATCACCTTTAAAGTGCTTCCTTATCCCTATCCCATTAAAGTGAATATCATGTATGTTTATAACCTGAACAGGTAGTAAGACACGGTGATGAAAAAAAAACTATTTTAAACTTCTGGATCAGTTTAATTGAAGAGAGGGTATATAGAGATTTCAAAGCAAGCAGTTAGTAAATTTTTACCATTATAAATTATGTAAATGTTAGAGCTGATTTAAAACTGCAAATGTTATTCAAAGTTCTAAATTTTAAAATATTTCCTCATTAATTAAACTAGTAAAATTTAAATTAGTATTTATTATGAATTTTAACAAATAAATTAATACTAATTAATTGCCAACCTTATCTGTTTTAAAGCGTAAGGCTCAGCAAATAAGATTTTATTTAAAAAAAAATTTTTTTTGCTCCTAAGAATATTTGAAAACCACAGACATTAGGCCTAAGGTTAAAAAGTAGAAAGGTAATTTAAAGGAATTGCACCCACATCAGTGTATATAGGAGAAGGGAAAACAAGGAAACCCACTTTGGGTGCACCAGGTCAAGAGTTGAATCTTGACTATCAATCAACCATCAAAAATCATGTATTGTGAATCTGACACCTTAGACTATATGACCACTGGTATGGTTCCAACTATGTTAAAAATATGTATACTTCAGCTACATACCTAAGTAGCTTGTTAGACCTTATATCATCCACTAATATAATTAATTAAAAGTATAAAAATATTAACTTATCCACTTCAATGGCTGCATGATCTAAGGCGCTATTCCAGCAATAGACTAGACTGCTGAAAATGGGGATATCAGGATTTGATCCCAGTCAGGTGATTTTCCCTAAATTGTTTTCCACTCTCCCTCTTTGCAAATGTGGGTGCACTTACCCTAAATTAAACCTTCCTAATCACTATACACATTAGTGTAATTAGTACATGGACGTATAACCCCCAACGAAAGACTCAATTCTAAAAATAAAAATAGTCCCAATAAAAACAAAATTAAAAAAAAATTGTGATAATGTTTATAACATTGTCTCTCCCAAGATTATTTTTTACTCCAATAGTCTGTAACGCTTACCTCAAATTATTATTAAAGCAGATTTATCAAAATGTGTTTGTACAATGTACATATTTGTATGATGAAAAAATGACTACAAATGCACACATATTGAATATGAACCCTGACCTTACCATCAAGGTAGTCCAGTGCAATGTAACACTTTAGAACATTAGAATGGTTTTTTTTGTGTGTATATCAATTAATTTGGTATAAAGTACAGATGTGTGCAGCATGTTCTTTAAAAGTAATTTGGCCCTAGTTACTTATTGATTCAAATTAAAAATGTTAACTTTTTTCCCCATACACTGTACACCTGACTATTAACAAATAATCTTCCTGATTCCACATAAAAATCTCACAAATATCCCATATTATATATCTATACTCTCGATATCTTCAGATGCAATTTGGGGTATTTGATATTTACTCTCTGAACTATCTGATTTTTACAAACACACGACTTACAAAGTAATTCAATTCTAGAACAGACACAGAACACCCAGACTCCTGGCTGTTAATTCACCACTGTGAAATAATCATATATTTTTGACCATGCTGAGAATCAAGACTGACTGGGATAGACAATACCAACTTATTATTATTATTATTATTAGCACCGCGTCTTACTACCCGTTCGGGTTGTACGCACTTACGCTAATGTGTAATGGTAGGATGATTGTGAGATGAAATGGAGGACCTACAGTTTAACGTGGAATCCGAACCACGGTAGAGGCCTGGCATTCCTCACATTCACAAGTTGTGATTAATACACATCTTGTCAGAGGTGAAGGAAGGGTTTGGCAATCAGATAAATCTGTGCCGGGACCGAGGATTGAACCCCGGACCCTCAGCACAGAAGTCTGACACCTTACCCCTAGACCACCAGGTCACCACCAACTTATTAACGGTGATGGATAATTTTGGATATAAATCTTTTGGGGTTGGTAGATTAGGGCTTTTACTGAACACCCCCCTGCCCCCCCCACCCCACCCAAAAGAAAACCCTTAATTTGTATCTTAGATAAAATTTTACAATAGTTTAAAATATTGTTGAAATGAATACTGTTCTAGTATGTTTGTGTCTATTTTAAATATGTAATAAAGGAAATAAATTAACACACACATATACTAAAATAATTCAAATTTTATTATTGGTATTGTTGATATCACACTTACAAGACACTTTACTTTTACTTACATTTTGCCATATAGGAGACAGTTGCACAAAAAATAAATATAAAATATCATAGCGCTTGCTCCTAAAAATACTCTAGGACAAAACACATCAAAGATGACCAGCTTAACAATGCACAATGTATGACATAGGATGCACATGACAGTTTAACTTGTTTACTACCATTTTTATAGCAACATTAATATTTATACCAGGTCCAAACGTGTCCAACATGACAAAGCGTTTAAAGATAATGATGTTTAAGATTTATGTTACGCAATTAACACAGATATACACTCAAATGAATATTAAAAGTAAAACATACAAGCTGTCTTCTATTTAATGATATTTTTACTGGTGGATAACACACTAGTTGGGTAACCAGAACCTGTAACTGCATTTTTTTTTTGTCCTGTCTTACTACCTGTTTGGGTTGCATGCTTATGTACTAATTATACTGTGTCAGGGATGAGTAAGGTTGAATTTAGAGGAAGTGTACCAGCATGTGCTTGGAGAGAAAACGAAAAATCATATAAGAAAAGCCACCTTCAACACACTCAACCAGGATTTGAACTCCAATCTCCTCGTCAACGGCAGTCCAGTCTAGTGCTAGAGTGGCGACTAGACAATTTGACCACCAAAGCAGGTTAGGAACACCTATTATGGTGGCCGGTCAAGAAAATCCTGGACTTCAAGAAAATGTTGGGTTTGGACAGGGAAAATTGTAAATTTGGATCTTCAAACTTTTTTTTTTTCTAAACAATTGGACTAGTTTGTTTCGTTGAACATTCTTATCCATCTTTTGCTCAAGAAAATTTAAAATTTTGCTCAGGGAAATGTCGGCAATTAAAAAAAATATCTTACCTTTACCCAAAAAGGTAACTCAGAATTATTTGTAGTTGTAGGCTGCCTGTTTTCACACTGTATGGCTATTAAGTTTACCTCAATGTGATCCAAACAAATGTATCTGGGGGTGTTCAAGTATTATATAAGCACATTATGAAAAAAAAGGTCAAATTTTTTAAGGAAATCGGTGATAAAATGTGTTTGTTGCACTTATTTAGGTCACTGTGTTGCTGTATTACTAGTAACTGAGGTAGGTCAGCCCCATCAATGCCAGCCAATAGCACTTGACTCTGTCCACCCCCTCTCACAAGCAAGACAATGTTTCCCCGCGCGCGACTGCTGCTACATCATGCGCCAGGTACATCACGTGCCAGGCTTGTTTTTGCCATTTTTATTTCAATTATCGATTTGGTTACGATTTTGGTTTGATTTTGTGAACGATTTTTAACGACCCACGCTATTGTTTAACATTGTTATTTTGATTTGGTTACGTTTTTGGTTTGATTTTGTGAATGGTTTTTGACGACCCACACTATTTTTTTTTAATTTGATATGAACTTATAATTTTGACGAAATGAGTGTAAAGAGGACCTTCTTGAGGCTCATGAAGAAGTACGAGATCATCCAGGTGGTGGATGAGAAGAAGATTACAAAGACGTAGATTGTGTGGTGGCATGGTATCCCGAAGTCACACACTTTTCACGATTCTCAAAATGAGAGAAGAAATTGTGAATGCACTGCAGTAGGAAGGCTACAATGTAAAGGCAAAAAATTTGAAGGGTGCAACGCACGCGAATCTGGAGCAAGCTATGTTGGAGTGGTATGAGTGGACCAATGATGCAGAGGAAGGCCAATAAATTTTCCCTGAGGTTGGGTATGGAAAACTAAGTGTTCAAATGGGTGGCAAGAGTGTTTCAAAGTGTGTCACAGAATATCCAGCCACAAAGTCGTCAGTGAAAGCGCATTGGTCGACCCAACACCGGTGAAGGAGTGGATGCCCTTGCTTCCAAAACATCCTTAGGCGCTATCAGCCTCAAGATGTATACAATGCTGACGAGCTGGGGATGTTCTACAACCTCATGCCAAATCACACTCTTGCTGTGAAAGGGGATAAGTGCAAGGGTGCGAAGAGGAGCAAGGAGCGCCTCACCATCCTTCTGTGCTCAACATGGACGGCAGCTATAAGATGAAGCCCCTCGTGGTCGGTAAGTTCAAGAAACCCCGGGGTTTCAAGGGCAACATCCTGCCTTCTGACTATGACTTTAATAAGAAGGCTTGGATGACCTCGGGAGTGTTCACAAGGTGGCTTCAATTCGAAGATGAATGCCGCAAATAGAAAAGTCGTGCTCTTTGTTGACAATTGCCCCGCTCATCTTGCTCTCGACAAACTCAGGAACATCAAGCTGATGTTTCTGCCAAAGAACACCACCAGCATGCTTCAGCCCCTGGACTGGGGGATAATCCAGCAAGTGAAGGTGAAGTTCCGCGAGATGCTTGTGCGGAGTATCGTGTGGAATTTCGAAATGGGCAAGGAGGTCAAAAAGTGGGAAGTGTTCAGGGCCATGGAGGGAATCATCGTCAGTTGGAGGGCCGTGAGACTGGTGGTAATCACCAACTGCTTCCGACATGTCCACTTTGTCCTACCAGTCAACGAAGAGGCTGCAGTCCATATGCTTCCCGCCTCTGCCAGAACCGAAGACCCAGACGACCCACCGCCAGTGGACGCCAATTCTCAGCCAGGTCCCTCCACGGAACCGTAGCCTGGTCCATCAACAGCACCTTCGTCTGCCCCCCTGACTTTCACTAGGCCGTGCGACGAGGAAACGTGGCAGAGATTAGCCCCAGACTGCACATATGAGGAGTACAAAGCAGCAGACAATGACATCACAGTTTGGGGCACCCTCGATGATGCCGATATAATCAGGGGGCAGCAGGAGTCCAGCGATGAATAGGTGGAGGAATAAATGGAAGAAGAGCCTGAAGACATCCCCACAACCAAAGATGTTCTGAAAGCCGGGGACATCTACTCAAGAGCACTTAAGTGCCAGGGCACTAGCGAAGAGCTGTGGTTCCAGTTCTATAATGTGAAAGACTTCATCGAGCAAACTGGCGCTAAGAAGAAGCAGGCCTCCATAATGAACTTCTTTAAGAAATAGGTAGGTTTTTTTTCATGTGTTGTCTAAAAAATGCAATTTTTGCGTGTGAGGGTCGGAGGTGGAATAAAATCCAATAACGATTCCTTCGAAATAACGACCCTTTTCCAGGGAACCGTGAAAGGTCGTAGAATTGAGAGTTGACTGTATTTTTCTAGCTTTGATCACAAACAACAATTTCTGGCAACTTTAATTAACACACTCAGAGCTTCAGGATATTAAATCATAACCATAACCTTAACAAGCATTGTGACCCCACCCTAAACATACCATGACCCTGATGATGGAAACCACTGCCATAGGTTATATAGTTTAACTAGTGGTGTTCTCAACAAATGCATAAATAGATACATTTAATAAAATTTGTTTAGCTTTGTTCAGTTGCAGTCCATAAAGAGTACATATGTTCATTTTTTTGTATGTTTGCTTTTAGACTTAAGTTATTTTTAAATAAATGTTTGAGCCAATATAATTTAAATACAGTGTGTGATCTTTAAAAGCCTCATTACTTTTATTTTATTGATACTTTATTTGCTCTGTTAGAATGTGTTTTTCAGCTAATTGGTTAACATTTCACTTAATTTGGGCAGCCGCTTAGTTTGGCCAAAGTAATCTAGTCCCATGTTTTCCAATTAACAAGAATCCACTATATTTAGAGAATAAAATTACTTTTTACATGTGCGTTTGTGAGATTTTTCATAAAATGAGTTTACAGGATGGTTAAGTTTGGAAGCCAATAAGTTATACTGATATTAAACAAGACTTGCCAATAGTAAAAAGGCTCCCTACTTCAATAGTTCATACCAGTCAAACTAATTGGATTTTACTACAATAGAAAAACAAATCTTATTAATTCTATTAATTTGAAATTCAATAGTTTTCAACTTCATAGAAATTATTTATGGTTTTGTACATAAGAGCAGATACATTTTATAAATAACAAATGAATTCTTTTTAACATCATAAGGTAGAATGTTTCCAGTAGTAAGAAAATTTAACTAATTAAAATCACAAAAGTCATGAACCTTTATGATCACTATGTGAGGTAACTTTTCTTTTATTTGGTTAATGTAAAATTCTGAAATACCTACACTTAGTTCAAGTATCTTCAAATTTAATGAAAATGCTACACATTCCAAAAAAGTGCCACAAATTCTATGACAAAATCCTATATTCAGATTCTCCAACTTGCGGCATCCCATTAATAGCTTAGCAACAGCTTCGTCGGTCATCCATTTACTTTCTTGAAGGTTGATCAATTTCAGATTCTTACATAAAACAATGTATTTGGCCACATTTTCTGTGAACATATAACAGCCTTGGAGGGAGAGAAATTCCAACTTGGAACACTTATAAATCGTTTCAAATCCTTGATCGGTCAATAGTGTGTCACTTGCGTTAAGCGTGGTCAGGTGAGGACAACAATCAAAGACAGTTCTAATGCCTACATTGTTGATAGTACTGCCTGAGACATTCAACTGACGCAATCCTGAACATTGGCCAAAAACACAAGATAGGGTTTCATTGTTTAAATGCCTTAGCATAAGGAGTGTTAGCGATTGTAGCGAGGACCATGAATTGTTTACAAACAGCCGGGCCAAAGAATCAGAAAAAACCTTCACAAAGCCCAGATAAAATGACTTTAAGGGCGGTAGCTGGCCTAAATTCTCCAAATTTGTTTCTTTGTTAGAAAACAACAAAGTCAAAGAATCTAGTTTAGTACAGAATTTGAAAAGATTTTTTTTGGTTTTCGTAGCATCCTCATCTAAGAAAGCCCGCAAGGATGTCAACCTGTCATGTGAGTTTTCCAAAAAACAACTCAATTGATCGAGATCCCAAGTATGGCAACAATTCATCTCAAGACTCTCAAATGAATTACATTTTTTCAGAAAAGGCGCGAGGAAATCGACACAGGTGCTCTGGTAGCCCCAGCAACAGGTCAGATTCAGATATTTCAGTTTATTCCCATTGTTGATTGATAAGGCGAGATGTAAGGGATGAGAACAAATAATATAATCATTCAATTTGAACGCTAAAGTTTTCAATTGGGGACAAAACACGCATAATAAATTCACAACTTCGAAAACAAAGTTTACTTTGTTCAACATAATGTGTTTGAGCATGGGTGCCTGTTTTATGAAGTTGACGACTTCGACTAGTCTGACATCTTCTGGAGAGAATTTCCATGTTTCCCAGCGAAGGTCGTTATGGCATAGCTGTTTCCACTTCTTGCAGACATGCTGAACTATGTTAGTGAGATCTTTCATGGATAAATAAGAAAATATGTGTAGTAGTAGTTCATTCGGAAGATGGCTGATGTCATATGCTCGACCCATGGTTCATTTGTTTCCTTCACTTTATCTGAAAATAAAATAAAATGAAAAGTGTGTTTTGTATAGAGTTCAATTTAAATTCTTATACACTTTGTATTTGTGCATCTATAGGTTGTCTCGAAATGTCAGGTAATCAATGCAAGTTATTGGCAAGGTCAATGGAAGTCAAGTATGATGAATAAATAATAATAATAATACTTATCACCGCGTCTTACTACCGGGTTGGATTGTATGCTTAAGTACTAATTATGCTAATGGATTAGAAATTGGGAATGTTGAATATAGAGGAAGTGAACCCACATTTGTGTGGAGGTAGAGTGGAAAACCATTAAAGATAAAACACCCCCAGTTCACCCGAGCGAGATTCAAACCTCGATCTCCCCGTCCTCAGCAGTCTAGCTCAATACAAAACTAGCACGTTAGCTAACTACGCCACTGAGGCGAGTTAGTAAATGAACACATTACCAATTAATTGTTTTCTTTTGTTCCAATTAATTGCTGTTTTTAGGTCACACATGTCAAGTTTTATTTATTAAAGCTTTGAGTGCAATACAAATAGCAATAAGTAGGTCTTGTTTAATGTTCTCATTTAAAACAAATATTTACATCTCTAAAAGGATTGAACAATTTCTTTTTTAATTTATAGTTAGTTAAACAAAAAATAAGCACAAGGTCTGAAATACTTTTACTAGTTAAATAATTAATATGGTAAAATGTATGTGGAAGGTATATGAAAACATTATATCTACAAAATTATTAGAGGGACAAGCACAATTTGGCTTTAGCAATCAAAAATATAGTAAATTGTATACCTCAAAAGTGAAAATGGTTTTTGCTTATAATATAATTTTGTATAAAAGTTCTTTTCCGAAATAATAACTTTTACTGTTATAGTTAATATTCATATATGAGCCTATACATATTGGATTGAGAAATACATTTTTTATGCCCCTGTAGCTATAATGTAGAGCAGTAAATCTCATCAATTTCCCTAACTGGCAGGTGACTGACCATGGATTATAGGAGGAAGGTTGGGTAACAATGGAGTCTTGTTTTTGGACAACCCCCTTTCGAGTGAAGCTAAAAAGTTGTCATCTCTACCCATGTAACAGGAGAGGAATATAAATTATTAAAAAATAAAGGAGGGAAGTGTAGCCAGCTTGAGGTTTTTTTATTCCATGATTTAGTAGAAATATGAGGAATGTGGGCAGTCGCAAAGTCCTAAAGTGGTGGAATCAAGTATTATGACCTCTTCCTTTGTTTACTATCAAATGTATGTAATACTGTAATAATAATCTTCATAAGAATATTTTACCTAGTCTAAAATAATAATACTTTGCAAAAAAAATATGATTAGTGCCATTAATCAAATGTAACTAAATTTATATGATCAAAAATAATCATAGCAGATTAATATGGCTTCAAAATGGCTACCAAAACTAGTATCATTTAGTTGAGTTATAGCAGTTACTCTTCCGAATAGAACTGAAATAAATCTGGGATGATCTCAAATTGGCGTTAGTTTGCATAATATCAATATTTTACTACTATTAAATTATAGCATGCCTACTTCACCAGATAAAATCAAGTTCATGAAACTTTTTAGTGCTAGCTCTATGGTTTTAAAAGGCATAACATCTGGAAATTCAGAATCCATTTGGTCTAAAATTAAAATGAAGGTCTGTATAAAATCTCTAAATAGGTAATGGAATGTGTACTTTAATGCTCCATTAGTAAATATATTTGACTGTTTACATTGTTAATGAATTACCTAAAATTGGCTCTTATTTAAACATACTGCAATATATACCATGTTTAAAATCTATATAATAAAGGTAAAATATCTTTAGATGCATTCTAAATGCTCATACTTACATACATAATCACACTGTACCTTCACGGGGTAGGCAAGAAACTGTGCATATAGCCCAAAAAACAGCTACTACGTATTTAATCCATCCTCATTAACTTACTCCCTTCTCTTCCACAACATCCATACACCGAGTCATGCTCTTTTATTCTAAAAACTCTAAATATTTTTCTCTTTTTCACATATTCATCTTTAACATTTAGCCACATCTTACATAGCCTAACCCTTCCTTTTGACCCATACACACTCTACCTTTTATTTGCTTCATCCTGCAATTCACACTCATCCTCTCAACATGCCTAAACCAGCGTAAGATGTTTATTTCACATTGACCTAATGGATTCCCTTTCAAACTGCACTCCTTCATTACTGACTCTGTCCATACGAGTTTTTCCCTATACATTTCTCAGATATCTTTCCAACCGCATTCACTTTGCTCTTGTGATTCTCCTGACAAACACACAATTCACATCCATAAAACAATGTTATTGTTAACACACTTTTATATAATGCAATCTTTGCCTCTTTCGATACTATTTATTCTTTGCAATAGTCCATAGACATTCAACTACTTTCTGGGCTGCTCGTTAAGATAATAAAAATACTTCTCTAATTTATAGCTCATATTAGGCTTCCAAAAATGAGAGACATTCTTATCCAGACAGAATCTTTCTATAGTGCCTTTCTGTGTTCTTTTAACAATGCAAAATGTATCTCAAATTGTTTCTAATGTCTAAGCCAAAAACAAGAATTGAGACTTGATTCATTGATTGTTCATGCCCCAAATAATAATAGTAATATGTTCTGTAAGTTTACTAGTACTAACTCAACAACCTTGCTTTCTTGTTGGCGATATCTCATGGCCATTTTGTCTTGTTCGAATAAGAATAGAAAAAATTAATGAAAGGGGCCCTGACACTCTCTTTATGTAAAGTGTTTTTGACACATTCATCTTATAATATATATAAACATGTTGATTCATCCCTCAAGAAACTTCTCAAGATTTACACATATGAACTGATTATGCAAATGGAATAAGGAAAGGGAAGAATTAATTTAATAGGAGGTATAGCTGCATTTGTGTGTGAGAAAGAGAGTGAAAAATAATTTAGGAAAAACTATCCTCTGTACACATGGTAGGTATTCACCCAATCTTATCATCAACAGCAGTCCAGTTTAAAACGCGAGTGACGTTTTAGACCAATGGTATTCAATCATATTTGTTCACATACCCCCAATATTATTTCACTTAATACTTTTTATCCCCAAAGTTGTTGGTACATAATGCAAGCAATCAAGGCCGTAGAAAGGCAAGATCGGGAATGGGGTGGGCGGGTCATACAATGTATACAAACTTTTATTTGCTCATATATTCATAGGCCTATTTTTTTTTCTAGTGAAACCAAAGGCATAGCCAATTTTTCTAGAGGGTTGGAGTGGGTTCCTCTAGAAAATTTTATTATACCTTACCAATAAAAGCTTTGATACACATATATGGAAGGATGGGTCCATAAAATTCCAGGAAGGGAGGATCCAGACCCTCCCAAACCCCCTTTTTGTGTGCCCTTGAGCAGAACTCCTCTAGAAAAATTAGCTTTCTCCACCCTTGCAAGTTTTATATATATATATATATATATATATATAAAAAAAATAGAATATGTTTAACTTAAAATATAGAATTTAATATATTTCAATGAATGGATATATATATATATATATATAATTTTATGTACCCCTAAAATGTCTAAATTCGAGTATTCCCAAGGCTACGTGTACCCCAGGTTGAATACCACTGAAGTTAGATCATTCAATCATTGAAGTGGGTATTAAGGCTATAAAATGATCCAGCTTAGCTAATGAAAGATAAATAACTAGTTGTGTCTCTATCACTTATTTTTTTGTTCTGAATTTTGACTAAGAGTTAGCAATCACATTAGCTAGGCTGTAAAGCTATCCTGATTTACCCAATACAGAACGTTCGTTTCCCTTGGCACTGTTTATACAAATGGCCTTTTTCTTACCCTTTCTGGTCAATGCTAGCCTTCAGGTCCATCGTTGTCAGTGTCGACAGTTCCTTCAGGTTGTAGACAACTGATAACTGCAGATTGATATCTGAACGTAGATAGATTACCTTCTTCAGAGTTCAACTTCAACTCAGACAGTTGTGCTGATGGTAGCTATTGAAAGAGTTTAAAACCGGTCTGAGCCCTTTCTGTGTTGATAATCACGTTTAAACTAAACCCGCTATTGTTGGTAGTAGCAGTGTCCAACCTCACACTATTATAGATAAAACTATAATTTTACAAATTATGTATGTTGTTCTTTAGTTTCCCTACTATTTGAAGCCTTTATCATGGTTAATATCAAGTCTAAACTGAACCTTGCTATTTACGACTGTTCACATACCATATAAACAACAGTGTGTGGATGTAAAACAAAGTTAACACAACACATTTTTATACTTGTTTATTCGTCCGAATTTTTTGGTTGACAATTGAGCCTATAAACGTTTACTAAAATGTTTTACTCTAGGTTTGAATCATGAGAATAAATTTATATCACATTTTGAGTATGTCTTATTTTCATAAAATGAAGGGTTTTGTGCGATGCTATGTAGGAATATTAAGAACTTTTTAAGCAACATTAAAGCCTACATTTTAGGATTGATTTTATAATGTATTTCTTCTTATGCTTTGTGAGATTGTCTGCCGCGCTCTTAATGATGCAGCTGCTTGCCATTCCAAAAAAACACTGATTAATGTGTTGTAAAAAAAAATATTCATCCCCTGCATTGGATTGACTAAGTCAAATTTAATGAAAATTAATTGCTACTAGAATTCCATATTTCTCTATCGAGAATATCGCACAGCTCTTGCAGACCTTACAAATTCTTCCCTGCACCAGTGTCTGAAAAATGTGTTTAACTTTCTATGCCACAAGTGTAGGCCTACCTTGAACCAGGTTCCAAACCCCCCTGGAATTTGTTGGACGACTCTTCAAAGAGGGGTCCACAAATATATAAAAACCTAATACTACAGTTTTAATTGTATATGTCATCAACCAAATATTAGCTAATGAATATCTTAATATTTACCTTCAAGATACACCTTGTAAAACTTCCGATTGTTAAATTAGCTCTGCCAACATCACCTTAGTTTTGGATAAATTTATATGAAGATTAATTTTGTCTGTTGCTACATGTAAACAATTCTCAATTATGACTCTCCCGAAAATTTTGTATGGAATCCTAAACAAACTAAATGACCTATAATTCTTACATTCACTCTTACTGCCTTTGCCTTTGTACAAAGGAACAAAGACAGCATTCTTTCAGTAAATAGTAACATTTGAAATCCCAGCACACATAGTGAACAACTCACACAGTCTGGCAAGTAGTACCATTCCACACATTTAAGCATTTCACTTGTAATCCCATCTACGCCCACAGATTAGCCATTCTTTAACCCTTTCATTACTTTTAACACATCAACCTCATTAATTCTTTCACTCATCATAACATTTTTCCTATTTTCTGTTACTTTCTCTACGTGTTTACTATACAATTGCTCTAAATATCACTCTCTTATATTGTCTTCATTGCAGATTATCTCACCACATTCATTCTGAATGCCAAAGGTATTTTTATGTACTCCTCATTTCGTTCTCTTTACCCACTTCCTGATGAGCTTCTTAAGAATCCTTTATTACTTCTAATATTACGAGAGGCTATATGAGAACATATTGTGTACCTAACTAAATTACCCCCAAGACTCCAAAAACTTGATAATCTGATATAAACAAGCTTCCCCACACCTACCCAACGTGATTTAAGACATTTTCATCGACCCCTTAAAGAGTAGATTACAAGCAAACAGCTTATCTACATGACATCTTATTGACCCAATTTCATGAACCTACATTACAACTGTACCCCAAACCTATATCAGGCTCATTTTTCTATAACCCGGCTTTTTGTGAACTTTACAAAATACAAACATTAATAAACTCATTTTATTCTAGTCATATAACAAAGATATATTACATCAAGTTATCTAGCCTGCAAAATGAGTGAGGACATGCCTATCTTTTTTATGTTTGCTATTCAAATATAATTAATAATAGTTCAGATTTGATTAAAAAAAATGTATTTTCATTAATCGTCTGCATAGTAATTCTAAAACAAAGAATAACTACTATAGGTTGTCTCTAGCACATCACTTGACCATCTGGTAGACTCATAAATTTATTTCAATGATATATATTTTTAATGGGGTATTTTGAAAGTGTATACAAAAAATGTATCTAGATGAAAGTTTTTCAATGTCAATTTCAATCTGCCAATCTTAGAAAAAACTTATAATATACAGTACAAGTATAATATAGCTACACAATAAACATTTCTTGATTCATCGCACTAAGCTAGGATCTCCTCATCGTTAGCATGGTATTTATCTCCCAAATGATTCTTCGGAGATGATCAATGATCTCTTTCAGGTGTTTGTTTTTCTGAACCACCTGTTCCATAACTTCTTTATTCTCCTCACACACGAGCCTATATGACTCTGAAGTCTTCTTCTCGTCAGACTTCATGTCCCATTCCTCTTTCAACGGGATTAAACTCTCGATATGTGTGTACTCCATTCCTTGACAGTTCTCATTACACTTCTCATATATCAACCGCAAACGTTTGAAAAGCAGCCTTATGGTTTTTAAATGTTCTTGCACTTTACCCTTCTTTTCATTGCTAGTGTTTGCCCCTTGAGCTGTCCCATTAGGGGGTTGAATAGCTTTCAACGTCTGGAAAACCTCCTGCGTTCGTGACACTATGTCCTGGACTGTTTCTTGCCCAAAGCGGCAAAGCGACGCTGTGTTGAACTCTTTGGATGGCTGCGGTTGTTGGGGCGTTTGGGGCTGTTGCTGTGGATTGCTCTGCTGCTGTGGGTTACCTTGGTTTGCTTGTTGTTGCATTTGTTGCTGCGCCTGCTGTTGCTGAAGTTGCTGCATCTGTTGCTGTTGAAGTTGTTGCTGTTGCAATTGTAACTGCTGGTTCTGCTGCTGAGCATTCTGCGGTAGACCCACACCATAAGATTGCTGGTTTACCATGCCCCCCTGTTGTGGGGAGGACATGAGCCCCCCCATCTGGGGACCAGCTCCAAACTGGCCCCTCATGCCACCTTGCTGAGCATTTGGGAAGCCCGATGGAAACGAGTGTGAAGGTCCGGCCATGATTATGCCGACTCAAACCCTCACCATTGACACCCTCAAAAAACACAATATTCCGAGTCAAACACACGTGTATGTTTACTAAGAAGTATTTTTCCTATAATAATATGATATTGAGTCAGTCTTCTATAATCTGAAACAAATCGACATTTCAAAATATAAAATTATTTTGTTTCAAAATGAATATTAGGCCTACTTTAGTTTTCACTTCAAATTTATCTATTAAACCTCGTTGTTATCCAATGGTACGTTTATAATATCTAAAGCAATATTTATTTATAAAATGAGATGGTTCCAGTATGTTGTACAGTTTAGTTTATGGTGGAAATAATCTCCAAGTATTTTTCTCAAATCGCTTAAGCTGAGTCTACATTTTATGATAAAAGATTAGATTTATATTAAATTACCAGTAAATTTCTGGACATATAAACATATGAGTTTATTTATGTGGACATGGTGTCCTAGAAGTCCAATAATGGGCAGCTAAAATAGAATTAACTTTTCCTTGGTTAAACCTTTGTTTATTTAATACTAAAAAAAATTATCTTCAATGTGTGGGTGTAAGTAGAAGCTATATTTCATTATGTACACTCAGCATGATTACATACACTATGACCCTATTTTACAAATTAGACCCTAGTGGAACCAAGAAATAGAAGCTTGCTATCTTTCAGGGTAAACCAAAGATAGGTCTAGAATGTGGTTCAAAATAAATTTTGGAATGTTTGGTAGACTCCTTCAAGGTTAAAGACCAATGTTTTGGCATTGTTGAGTTCCAATAACGTTTGGTTGGTTGGTATGAGTGTAAGGGTTGAGGTACAAATGGTGTAGTTGTAGAAAAAAAAAAGTGGGACTCTTAAGGTCAATTAGCCAATCAACATTGGACACACTTTGGTGGCCGAATGGTTTAATGGTCATTCTTAATGGTCATTCTTTTGTTAGACTGGTCTGCTGATGACGGGTAGATCAGGGTTTGAATCTAAGTAAGTTCTACTGAGGGTAGTTTTCAAAAATGGTTTCCCACTCTCCTTCCATGCAAATATGGGAAGATTACCTATAAAATGATTACTTCCTCATCCCTACCATCATTTATGTGTATAGCCTGAACAGTAAGACGCAGTGATAAAAAAAAAACATAAAAAACATAGGTTTAGACTATGGAATGACATTTAAAGCTTTTTACCCTCCAAGCATTATTTTTTTATTTTGTCAAAAAAGATAACAAAATATTTTTTTTATCCAAGCCTACATAGACCTACATTATTTGCAGTATTATTTTATCAAGGTAAGAATTTAATAAAAATTCTCACATGGGCTATTCAATAAGAAGGGTATTGTCCTGTCCAAATTGATTTCTAAACATATTGATATGTTAATATCTACCTATATAATCCTAGGACTTTTAATCTTGCTCTGAGCAATATTTAACAATACAAGTCAATGCTATCCTATCATGTAGGTGAGTAAATTATTAATTGCCTGGTAGGCATACTATAAAACCAAAACAATTATTATAATGCATTTTGGTCTACCGGGTATAATACGAAAACAATTTATTTTTGAAAACAAAATTTTAGCTAAAATAACACTACCAAAAAACATTATTAACTTCATTTGATACATACAGGGAAAATACATTTTAATAATAACATGATTAAAGTCCAAATTAAGAAAATAATACATTGACTTAGCTTTTTAACAGGGTATTAATTGGCTGTTTCCTCAGTATTTCCTGAAACACCTCAACACCCAAACTTGCATCGAATGGCCATTTAAATTATAAATGTACCCATCCTCTTTTAATAGCTAACATTAAATGTTCTTAAACATGGAAGGTTAGGTGGGGTTGGTTTGTAATGCATAACCTTTTTATGCCTGAGAAATATATGTGTTAATAAATGTTGGGAAATTGGTATATACATTTATTTCAGATTCTAGTTATTTTGGTGCAAACTTGTCAGTGTTTATTGTGGAAAGAAGAGGTAACCAACCAGCATGCCATGAATATGGTATATATAGGTATTTTAGTTGGCACACAAGTTAATTAACTATTTTATTAAAAAAAAAAGCAAAATATGTGTCAAATAAAGTTAATAACGTTGTATGAGAGTGTTACTTTCATGAAATTATTTTTTCCAAAAATAAATTGTTTGAGTGCCTACTAGTATTATACTGGTAGCGAGTACCAAACATGTTACTGAGAGTTAGAATAAGCATAATAAGTACCAAAGAACTTTCAAATTTAAATGCACTTCACAAGCAACAAGGAAAAACTAAAAATCCGCTTGTGTGTTGGAGACCATTGTGTCTTTATGATTGTTCTTAAGAAATTCAATAATTTACCATGTAGGATAAAGTGTATAAATATGGTTAAGTAAAGGCTATAGTATCCACTTTGATACTTGCGAGTTTTGTGATTATTATATTAACGGCAGAAATCTTCTTAGTTTGTACTGGATTTATTTTATTTTGCCCTTTAAAGTATTAAATCAATCAATTTTGTTTAATCACAGATTTTGTTTTGACTCTTCAGATACATGTCGAGAAATTACTAACTTCTTCAATATTTCTTGGTTATTTGTCAAATAGATTTAGAAAGAAGTGTTTTCATCGTAAACTTGGAAGAGTGAATTAAAATCATATCAATAATACCACAGCAGATAACACTCTAATAAAAATTAAAAAAGCAGAGATGTGCGGCACAGATTAAACCAGCATAGATCAACTTAACACGCTGTACTGGAAATCTCTGGTACTGGATGGACTTTAACATAAACCATTGATCTCTATAGTATAACTGGATGGACGTCTGTGGCTTAAATTTTCAAGCTGTCGTCTGCATAGCATTGTGTAGGAGAGAAGGAAACTTTATGGTATTTCTTACTCTCTTACATCCATACAAGGCAATGTGGCATTTTGACATCGTTCATTAATTTGATTGAAAATATTAGATACATCAATGTGTGATTATTTAAATGGAATAAATGTGTTATTAAAGATATGAAGAGCATAATAAAGTTCGAAACTGGTGAATTTTTTCTTTAAATAAGTTGACGTAGGCTAATATATACGATTGTTTTTGAAGGAGACTCATTTGAAAGGCTTTATCTCGTATCAGAATCCTACCCTATACTAGTGTTTGGGTAGGATAAAAGACCTCTCAGAAGGGAATTTCTACTTCCATTTTAAATGTCCGTTTATTCTACCAAAATACTAATATATGATAGTATTCTGGTACGAACTAAAGCCTTACAGATTGGGATTCTTACTAAAATCAGAGTTTAATAGTTACCATACTTCCTACAAGCCTATAACCCAAATTATCGTTTGACCCTAAAACTTCTACACAAAGTACGTCATTCAAACAAATGTAATATAATTTTTAGCTAACTTGTTTCATTATAGTTATCGAACTTTCAACATAATATGGTTTCTGAAAGCAATATACAAGATATGAGCCAACTTTTTTTTAAAAAGTAGTTTAATAATACTTTCTACAAGCCTATAACCTAAGTGATCGTTTGAACGTATGGCAACTACACAAAGTTTGTTATTCAAACAAAATTTGCATAATTTAATGTAATCAAGTTTTAAAATACCTTATTCATTATATTTAATCAAACTTTCAATATAATATGGTTTTTGAAACCAATATACAAGCTAATAGCACACTTTAAATATAAGTGTAGTCTTGGCAGACTGTAAACAACATGGATGATAACTATTTAAATAAATTAAAGATTTTATTCTTATTTGGACATTATTATTTGTAAAACTGAATTGTATATCCTTTAATATAAATGATTCTTCTGGCATGTGTGGTATAATACTTTACTATTTTCAAATAATAACACCTTTATTCATCCGAGACATGTTTTCGCATTGAAAGAAACCGTTAAATCTTTCCCCCCACGATGTAGCAGACGATAAACTTGTGCATCACGCTTTGAACCTTGGCAATGCCTATGTTTATGTCCATTCAGTATAATAAAGAGATCACTGACATAAACACAACCCTAGCAATGGACCAAATCGTGACGCTAAAGTTTGTCGTCTGCTTTCTAGCAAGGGGTCAGATTCAATGGTTTCTTTCAATGCTCTTGTGCAAAAAACGTGTTTCTAGTGAATTAAAGTATTATTGTTTGGCTGAAGACACATAATTACTTTAAAGGCTATACAATTTAGTTTTACAGGTAATATCGTACAAATAAGAATAACATCTTTAATATGTTAAAATATGTAGCTATCACCCACGTTGTTTACATTCTGCCAAAATTGCAATATATTGAAATTGGTTATTAGCTTAGGATATTGGTTTCAGAAACAATATTAAATTTCAAGCTTGTTAACTATAATGAAATAAGGTAGGTAGCTTAAAACTTATTTACATGTGTTTGATAACAAAATTTGTGATGTAGTTTTACATTCAAACTGCCATTTAGGTTATAGGGCTTGGAGTTATTACTAAGTTATAGGTTTGTAGGTTTGTGTTACTATATTAGCCTACATCGTCTTATTTAAGGAAACAGGTTTCAAGTGTTGAACTTAGTTATGCTCTTTAAACCTTTTATTAACTCATTCATTTCGTTGAACTAATCATACATTGATAACTATAATCTAATATAGTCATAAAAATTAGCGAATGATGTCAAAATGCCACATGGCCTTGTATGTGTGTAGGAGAGAAGGAGATACCCGAAAGTTGAACTCTTTCTTACACAATGGTGTGCAGATGACAGCTCGAAAATTTTAGCCGCAGGCCAGCTATATTATAGAGATCAATGAAGAATATAGATGTGTAGTTTGTGAACTAGTTCAAACTAAATTAGATATAAGATGGCTCTGTCATTGAGTATTTTATTTCTGTCTCACAAGTCACAAACAAGGATGCTGGGAAGTATTAGGAGAATATAAGACAACAAGAGGTATTCCCAAAGAAAATATCACCAAAATAATAAATCTATTTTCCATCATATAGGCACCGTGCAAAGTGCAGATGATATTTAAATTCACGCCACGAGCGCGCAAGACTGCCACATTTTTAGGTTCTTGCTGGGTAAATCCGAGTGGCATCCTAAAACATTACGCACTGTCTCTCATAAACTACTTAGACAGTCACAGTAGTTTTTCTCTTCTTCAGAATTTGTTAAAAAAAACTTAAGAGACATGAGGATATTATTAAAAGTCCTATATTCCAATTGGTTTGCTTTGAAAAAAATGTTTTCTAATGAAAAAATTATAATGAGGTTTTTAGTGCAGACATATTTTCAATATGTGTAAAAGTTTTTTCCTAATTTAAATAGATGGGTAGTATAAGTGCACGAAATGATCTTCATGAACTAAATTTTATTTTGATATAAGACTCATTCCTCTAACACCAATAATTTTCACCATTTGATGTGTTCAGCTACGAGCTCTTAACGCGCACCAGGATTCCGTCAAACTGAAGATTGTCAGAAAGACCAGTTCATCATTGCGTCCCTACATTTATTTTTCCTGATCTACCATTACTAGGTTTAAAATAATAATTATCTTAAATACTTTAAATCACTTTTGGTTGTGCATTCTATTTATAATATATTCTACTTTCCTTGTAAATTAGTGGATAGATTAATCTTAAATTTATAATTGTTGTCCACTTTGTCAGACAATAATTCAGCTCAGTCATTATTACGTCAACCTTCTGTGTCAAGGGTCCTGGGTTCGATTCCTGACTGATGTTGGGAATTCCATAGTATTAATTTATTTTATAAGTCGTTTGCTGATATAATAAGTGTGTTCAGAAATTGCACGTTAAATATCCTAAATAAAAAAAAATATATATAAAAAGTTGCCTACCTTAAAATAAATGTACGTAGCAATTAATTTACGGGACATCACGAGAGAACCCATCCCTAATTTAATGAAAACTGGCATATATTCTTAAGTTGTACATACACTCGTTTACAAAAAAAAAAAGTTTAACAGTACTGGTGGTGCGACTTGTGGTGATTTTCGTAAGCTTTTCCGTGATGTGTTTAAGACAGAAGTCTAGTCTTTGAACAATAAGCATACTCCGTACTTTATTGATGTAGACCCGCCAGAATGTCAAAAATAAACAGGAGAGGACACACTATTGGTTGTGTAGTTATAACAACAGCTCAAATGTAGAGTTCTATATGTTTCCAGGAAAGGCAAGCAAGAGTGAATATTGAGAATCAATAGAAAATGGTAAGTGTTATGGTTTCTAGGATTTTCGAGTATTTGATCACGGTAAACATGCTGCCACGCGGATTTTCCTTGCAAGAACTTACGAAGTCATCACGAGTCAGGCCACCAGTACTTGCGCACATAGTCTATAGGGCTACTTATTTATTTATTTTAAAATTTTAAAAGTAAATATGGTATTTATCTCTGATAAAAACACAAGTAAAACACACTTAAAAAAAGTTAGTACCGTACTATTTTGTATTTGTTTAAATAATACTGGATCATTTTAGTAAATCGACGAATTCTCTACAGTAAATACATTAAAATACAGATAACAAATATGTCTTGTGCGTTATTAACACAACATATTATCTACATTTGCCGTGTATTTAAAGTTATAATAGAGATGTGTAGCTTACGAATTAACAGTTCAATTTGAAATGTTCCTCAAGCAGAACTAGACGAGTTAGTTCTATTTCTTGCCGTGAACTAGTTCAAATGTATGTTTATTAGAAAAAAAATGTAGCTAACAAGAACTGTTCCTAGAACTGAACTAGTCAACATAGTTCAATTCCTTGATGTGAACTAGTTCAAATTGAACTAAAAGTCTCTCCCTGAGCTCCTTGCACACATATTGAGACATTACAACTTTATCCAGAACATTTTTGAAGACAAGATACTAGGGGGAAAACATTGAGGGGAAGACCAAGGATGCCCTTCCTAATGAATACGATCAATGAGGGATGTATTTTATATACTGAGATGAAGAGAATAGCAGAGGACCGAGAGATATGGTGGTAGGGACAAGGCCTGGACTTGAGGAAATGAGGATGATTCCCATAAGATAAATATAAATAGGAAGTAACAATTAATTCAACCACAGAAAAATAATGCAAATTGTAACCATGACATTTTCAACCCTTCAGTTGAATTTTATTTTTCAAAATGTGACATCGACTATTAAGTTGTTATCATAAATTAAAACCTATATTTTTTATAGGGGCAAAATTTCCTGTACTTTATCAACAATTTGTGCTATAGTAAAGTATTTCATTATAAAATAATGTTAACATTTTCAAAAATTCAAAGGTTAGCAAATACTCAGTGTCAATGAATTAATTTATTGTCCAATCTGTCTATTGATTTAAGATGAGTAACTATGTAATTTTTTATTGATCTAAATTAGTTAAAACGCGATGATATACAAAATGATTATCAAGAAAAAAATACAGAATACTTGGTCAATAAGTTATTGGCATCTCTCTTGCTTTCAAGGAATGTAAGACTCAGAATATACAAAACAATAATTCTACTGACTGTTCCTTATGGATGTGAAACTTGGTCTCTTACCCTATATAGCGAAAAAAAACAACACACCAGAACACCACCTCCCGAAATAACTGAGAGCAGGGATATTTGGCAACAGTTAACTAAGAGAGAGCGAGGATAAAGCTTTATTCCATAAGACCTGCAGTTCCCTCAGCAATGATATTGAGTGTAATGGTGGTGGCCGCTTGGTCGGTATAATTCGATCGTGGGCCCACACCGTGAAGCTTATGTATAAATTATGAACATGCATTATTACTAGGTTAAGTTTAAGAAAAGGCGTTGGCCCTAACTTCACCCAAATAAAGACGAAAATATTATTTATTGTTTGTGTTCGTTACAGATGGTATGACCACATCTGATCACAGACAAAGGCTGACACCGGAACTAGCCACGAAAGTTTTGAGAAGCGAGAAATGTATAACACCAACTATGATGTCTGGGAGCATGAGCCCAGCAGCAAGCTAAACGCTGGACCATGGCCCATCTCCCGGCTGGGGGAGGGTCTAGCGGAGGTCTTAGTTCTTTTGACCAACAACAGCATCTCCAACCCAGAGAACGATGTCGAGTTGAACCTCGAGATTGAAGTCACGGAGAGCATCCTTGCTGCAATGGTCTCGGATGAAGAAAGAGCGATCGAGTCCTTGCTGGATGTCACGATTGTAGTGCCTAACAATTCGATTGCTTCGAGCAAAGATATAGGTTTGATAAATAGTTTGCAATTCAATAACAAAGAAAATATTGAAAATGGAAAACGTAAGGAAGGATGTGACATGAAAAATTGGAATAAGCTGGAGTTTAATAAGTTTTTAGAAATGAAAATGAAGATGATGCAAGAACAAATTATAAATATCAGAAAGGGATTGCATAAGTCTGATTCAGTCGATGGAGAACTTTTTAAGATTGTAAGCACTGTAAACATCAATAATGGTAGTGAAAAATCTCTTAAACATAACCAGTATTATGAAAATTCAGATAGTATGAAACAAAAATGTGACAAAAACTACGTTGCTTCTGTAAAAATATCATCCGATTGTTTGAAAGATGCCATACCTAAGAAAAGTGAAGAGGAAATTTCACAAATATCATTTAACAAAAATGTTACTGACTACAAATCTCCATTAAAAAATAATTTCTCTAGTTTGTTAACTCAGACAACAAATATATCTTCAAAGAATGCACACGATAAAGATGATAAAGGTATATGGATAATCTTGAAAGAATTAGAAGCACACATTTCAGACTTAAACACAAATCTTGAAAAGAGAAGAAAGGTTAACTTATCATGTTCTAAATATTCTAATCTTAGCACCTCAATTAATGAGATTAATTTTTATCAATCATGCTTAGAGATAAATGAACAAGATAGCAATGTTAGCAAAATATTTAATGAAATCAATTATAACGAGCATGTTTTCTATTGTGGAGACGCAAATCTTTCTCGTGAAAATCAACGTTTGATAGACGTTCGATCTCTAGAGCCAACATGTAAAGAGTTTGGCGACCAAATTATAAAGAAAAAATATTTAGAAAATAAAAACACAAAGAAATTAAATAATACATTCGAATCTGATATTTTAATATCGCGTAGTAAATATATATTGGGAACCAAAGAAAAGATGAATTGTGATTCAAAACCAACAAATAATCATTTTAGAGCTAGTTATTTTTGCCAAAAGAAAAAGTCTTCATCTTCAGTTGACACCGCTAAAACAAAAGAAGATATTTACTTGAAAACAGATGGAGAAATGGATAGAAGGCTCTTAGATTTATTAGAGCCTTCAATGTGCGAATCAAAACTAAATTCCAATTCTGAATTGTCAATAGAAATTACCAAAAACATTATACGTAAATTAAAAAATGACTGTGTCTTCCTACTAGAAGATTCGCATAGTAGAGAAAATATTACAAAGCAGAATAGTAACAAGGTTTTTGATCATTTACAAATGAAAACTAATAATTCTAGAATACCAGAAGAAAATAAAGCATACTTTCAAAAACTATCAAAAGAACAACTATTTACAGATAAGAGTAGTTGTAATATACTAAATATTGAGAGTGATTTTGAAGTTGAACCAAGCAAATGTAATGTTAAAAAATCGACATTACTGCGGTATTTAAGGGAAGATCCTAGGTTCGTTCTAAATCGTGTAAGTGTTTTCAAAGACTCAAAAGATGTAAGCTATGGGAAAGAAGGCTCAAAGCATAATTTCCCTTCTTGTGATTATCAAACCCAATCTAAGAATACTAAATCTGAGTTTTCAGAGACATATACATCAAAATACAGCCAATTGACGTCGTCAGAAAACGACACCCCATTTTACCATAAAGGAATAAACCATTTTCACCATAAAAACACCGATCAGGACAGTTCAAATACTATTAATTCTGTAAGAGATAAACTAGATACATATAGAGAGTACACAAA
Source organism: Timema bartmani (assembly GCA_902151455.1). Taxonomy (NCBI): domain Eukaryota; kingdom Metazoa; phylum Arthropoda; class Insecta; order Phasmatodea; family Timematidae; genus Timema; species Timema bartmani. The sequence goes on along the minus strand of CABFWB010002235.1, from coordinate 35,711 downwards.
AATATATGAAAATCCACGTGAAGCTTTGAATTCATCGGAGGATCTATATAATATATATGTTGAAATCAAACATTCATTGAATGAGGAAAGAACAGATTCAGGAAAATTCACTGTCACTAGATCAAGTCTTAATAATTATAAACAGGAGCAATCCAAAGCATGCGATCCTAGGAGAAACTTTAACAAAGCTAGAATTTACAAACAAAATTCCAACGGTGGGGGCTCAAAAAAAAGTTGTTCATCTAAAGTACCTTTGGAAGAAACTCCCACAGAGCATTTTGAAACAAAGAAATCTGAAGAGAAAGTCCACCAAGACAAAACAAACAAGTTACCCCAAAAACAGATAACAACGATATTCCCAAATTCACACCTATCTGTAGACAGTAGTATTAAGAATATTTCACGAAGAGCAAACAAAATAATTGATAAAACGGCCCTCGAGCATCAAAGTCAAAGAGTTTTATCTTTCATTTTGGACAAAAGAGGTCAAGAAACATGTAAGGACGGTGGGAGAAGCATCCGTGAGCCTGAGCTAGCATCAAGACCGAAAAATCATAATGCACACATACATCGTGGATATGGGTTGGCGAGTTCATGCATGTGCGACGGGGATATGGCAAAGAAGGATTCAAAAATAATCTACTATAAAACACCTAGCTCTTTCCAAAATCAGAAAAAAATAGAACGTGAAGACTTGGAAAAATGGAGGATACAAATAAAAGAACGACACTTGAATCATAGGATGAACCATAATTGTGTTTAAACGTGAAATATTAAAAAAAATTATTCTAAGAACTTTTTTATTTAACGTTAAATATAATAAACATTATGGTATTTCATTATTACATTTTAAGGTTTTTAAATAAAAATAAAATAAAAATACCATATTGTGTTATTTATCTGACTAATAATCACATGCTACACACTGTGTAGGATGGTTCTAAACTAGCTAAACAGGTAAAGAAGGACAATTAAAAATTGTATAGTCGTACAAATTGTGAGTAGGTTTTCATTTTAAAAAATATCATTTTTAGAGGTATCTTATTGAAATTTTGAAAGAGTGTAACCCGCATCGGTGGAAACGCATACCACACACCATCTGGTATGTTTTGTTGGTGCTCAAATCCCTGAAGATTTAAAATGTTGAAAGGCTGAAAAACTACACTTTTAAAAAAATCCTAGAAGATATCCTTGAATGTTTTCACTATGGAACATTAAATGTGTAAAATGTTTAATGCTGAAAAACTATACTTTTTAAACAAATCATAGAAGCTCTCCTCGAATGATTCCACTATGAAACATTAAATGTATAAAATGTTTAGGGCTAAAAAACTGTACTTTTTAAACAAATCATACAAGCTCTCCTTGAATGGCTTCACCATGGAACATTAAATCAATAAAATGTTTAGGGCTGAAAAACTATACTTTTTAAACAAATCATAGAAACGCGGTAAAGATCTTTGACACATTCCAGTCACCTTCCTATTATAAGAAAACCCCATCAGAAGTTGTTTTTCGAGAAGCAAATCTTCTGACAAGATTCCTTGAATATGACACTGCGCATTTCCCCTTCATACATCTAAAAGCATACAGAGACACCTGTATAATATAGTCTGACAGTTACTTGACCACATATTTTCGGGGTTTATCCCTCCACGAACATGTTGCCTGCCATGGCTTTTAAACATTCCTGACAAATATTATCGCTTTATTAACTTTCATTTCCACACATACAAAGCTAAGCCAAATCATCAACTCTACCCCATTGGCTAAACAGGTTTTCATCTTCCTCCTTTCACCATTCCTATTGGTTGTAGCATCTTCAACATATTTCTAATCGTTAATAAATATAGCATACCAGCACCCTTCTAGTGTTAGTATTTTAACTTGAGTAATCATGTCGTCCAACGAATACGTGGCTCATCTTCTGTATCTTCTAGTATCGGGACCACGGAAGCTATAAAAAAAGAAGCTGATGCACCTAGATATAGGCAGAGCTTTTAGAGTTACGGAACCGAAGGTCTTAGCGATAAAATACGTGTTTCGTTGGTTAGACAATTTTAAGGATCAAATATTATAAGGTCATCTTGTGTAATCTTGTGAACATTGTCTAAAATAGCTGAACAATTTGCCATCATGTCAGAGCCACCTTATAAACGTCCTCGTCTAACAACTTTTGTATTTGTAACTCAGCAGGATGATGGACATATAGTATTTTATTTTAATTCGATCGAGCTCAATGCTCAACTTTTGCAGAATCATGTTAGAAAATACGTCAATAGCCATCGCGGGGAAATGCATAGGGTGTTCATTGAATGCAATCCAGGCTCAATTCAGACTCCAGAACTAACGCTGATAGGGTCAGCCGATGCAAATGTGCAACTAGATAAACTGTTTAATCTTTCCCACAATCCGGGCGATAACTTTTCACAGTTCCACCTACATCTGAAACCTATGGGCTTATCCCTCAGTCTTATCAATTGCGCCTATACCGACAGCTTGAAAACATTTTAGATCAATAATGATTTACCGTATAAATATCCGGTCTAGTTTCCCGTAGCCTGCAGCGAGATATACAAGCATACAGTTTTCGAAGCGCTTTTAGAATTTAACCTCAAAGTAAATAATTGTAGTCTTATATGTGAATTCTTATATCCAACTGAAGGAAGGATCGAAAAAGCTTATTTTAACTCTCCTTTGTATGAAGTGTTTAGCTATACCAATCTCGATAAAAGTGTTACACCCCTCTCTCCAACCTTTCCTTACGACCATCGATAACTTAAAGGAAGGGGGAGGGTTGCAAGCTACAGAATTACAAAATTACAAAGGACATGAAATGCAAGATTTAAATAACAATACCATAAATGGTTTATTCAAAGCAAAAAACAAAGTAGAATTCAATTACATGGTCTCAATAATCGTACTGAGTTCTGTGGAAAATCATATTAGAAATAAACAGTTATTTAGCGCAGTTCATTAGAGAGAAACTTCCCTCATACTTGACATATCAAACAATCAGATGGGCTAGTCTTTAAGAGACAAACAACCCACAGTGTTGAAACGAATACATATATAAATAATAAATCAGTTAATAAGTTTGTAAGGTTTATATAAGGGCCTTATGGGCCTTATTATATTGTTTCAAAAGCGTCTGTGTTGCATCAACTAAAGCAGAATTCAACAATTTAAATAATAAATATAAGGTATATTTATTAGACATTTTTAAAATACGCGAGAGTTTGGCTAACAGACTTTAGTCAAACTCCCGCGGGACTATATGACTTATACTTTCAGTTTAGGAACTTTCATTTACTTGTGAACTCAAAGTAAATAAATTACTATAAACAAAGTCCAGCGAAAACATTTAAACAAAGTTCAACTATAAAATTAATCACTAATTAATTTTTATCTGTCATACAATTTACGTTACAAAGTTAAATTTTATAAGTATTCAACATAACAAAATAAATCAAAACATTATTATTAGCAACATTATTTCAGAATGAAATATTAATTAACGCGTCCAACACAAAAATGATCAAAAGTTATCATTATGTAAAGATCAAAATAAACAGCTGTCTCTAGCGCCCAAGTGGCGACAGACATATCATAGTTTAATATTTGGTAAAGAAAATTAATGTAAAAATTTACAACGCCTAACACGGCTTATACAAAAGTTAAAGTTTTCAATTATAGAGTTCAAAATATACGTCTCCATAGTTTACGTTCGTAGTATATCATGGATGATCCTGACATAGTCCTGGTCCTAGGACTATGTTCCTCCGTCCAGTGTTGGTTTAATAGTCGTTTTATCTACACGATTTCAGCACTTTAAATAGGGGTTTTTCATAGCAGGGTAGCAAGGTGGGGGGAGAGGGGGGGGGGGAAGAACAATTCTGTTGGTGGCCTTCCTTCTAGAAGGAATGGAACGTCACGTAGCTTGTTGATGTTGTTGTCCCATTCATCATCTAGAGCAGTGATTCTTCAATCGGATGTTATTTATGTAGTTCTGGAAACTTCCACCAGGGTGCAGGTGGATAGTATTAAGTTGATCGTGGATAGTTTGGCACGGGTCGTCTTCAGTGTCTATTTGATTTAGTCGGGGTGGACTTCGATGAAGGGGTTTCTGTTACTACCCGGTGTTGCTAGTCGTTGCTCTAACCACAAGATAGATTTGGTGAGTACAGATTCCAACGTATTCCACTGTCCTATAGAATTGATTTTATTGATTAGAATTGTCTATTGCGTTGTGTCAATTTACAGGAACTACAATAGTGAAGTGTACTATTATAGGGCTTAGAATATTATTGAATATTATTTGGAGCGGGTAGTATGAATCAGCGGCAAGTTGTGTATGAAGTTTAGAATGGGGGCGAGTTCTAATGTAACATAATGTTACAAAAGGTACGAGTACAACGTTGTATTTCTATTGCTCTCTAAAATCGAGAATTATGCATTTAAAGACTCAGGATGGGTGTACAATGGGAGCCTATGGATGAGGATAAATATAACCAAACATACCGAATTCACGATCGGTGCTAAGGTTAAAATCCCCGACATTCTAAGTAAACGTCATGTATTGATTAGTATAGAAGCGTAGGAAGACTTATGTTTTCCCACATCGGTTATGGTATGTCTTTTCAAAATTGTAAAAGGTCCTGTCCGTCTGACTTCCTATCCTGACTATAGAGAAAAGTTGAATCTGGAGGGTATACCTCTACTTGTTTAAATGAACTCCATTCGACGTTGCAAGAGGCAAAATGATATCTCACTAAACGTTAAAGCGCTAAAATAAAAGGAAGTGATACTTACATACAAACCGCGGAAAAAACTAGAGATAGAAAGAAGATCGTCATCGTACTCGTCCATGTGAGTGAAAAGGAACGTTCAAAACATATACAGCTATTCATAATTAGGGTCCACGCTACAGAAAATTATCATTTTAGTGCAATAAAACATCTATAAAGACTAATAAAATCCCAGTTTCATCCTTACATCGAAATCGTGGACACTTTTGCGACCGTTGTCTGATCGGCTTCCTTTCGGAGGATAAATTAGATAGCCATAAGCTGACATGCGCAGAGTTTTGTGCTGTAAGAAGCACATTCCCGGAAGTAGAAAATAAGTTCCTCTCGTTTAACCAATACCATCAGCAGGAGAAATGACGGTTTAGCTGTCTATGCAGATACCGATAGTTTGCTTTTACCAATCAAGACGTGTGATCCCAACAGTTCACGGTCCTACACCGAGAACGTGCGAATACATGTTGCACGCTTGGTCGGGAGAACGTCAAATACGATTTTGACGACAATCTGTCCGAGTATAAACATTTTACCGGGAAAGATTGCACAGATCAATTATTAAAAGCGCTCGTAGATGTGTGTAAACGCGTAAGTGACATCTATAATACAATGATACCCACGAATCCCCTAACTCCAGCTCAAATTGAACATTTTAATAACGCTACCCACTGTCACATATGTGAGAGAGCCTACAAGGACGGAGAAATTAGAGTTAAAGACCATTCCCATACAACAGGACAGTATCGAGGTAGTAGCCACTCCAACTTCCATTTAAACTATAAAAACCCCAAACACTTGAGTGTAGTCATACATAACTGTAAGGATTACGATAATAACCTACTCTTAAGTTCCTTAGTTGAACGACGAGAGACAGACCTCTTCACCGGCAAAACCATTATAGTTAGTCCTGGTTCGGTAAAAGTCATAGGGGAAAATATGAGTTGGTCAAGGTCATCATGAAATACAATCATTGTCAAAATAAACGTGGGATGGCAATTAAAATCATCGACAGCTTCAGTTTTCTTTGCGCATCTCTTAAGAAATGTGTTTCTTATCTTGATTCAAATCAGCTTAAGATGACTCACAGGTGTTTTCCTGATGATGACCGATTTAAGCTTATGAGTCAAAAGAGAGATTTCCCCTATAACTACATCAACTCTTTCGAGCGTTTGGAAGAGAAGCAATTACCCGACAAGGAGAAATTCTATCATGCTTTCACAGAAAGCCTCATTTCACAGGAGGATTACGATCACTCCTGCGAGGTATGGACAAAATTTGTCTGCAAAACTTTATGAGACTACTCTAATCTTTACCTGATGACTCACGTTACACTTCTTGCAGACGATTTCGAAAATTTGCGGGAACTCTGCAAGAAGATATATAGACTAGATCCTGCTTGGTCCGGTACTGCCCCTAGCTTAGCTTTTAACGCTCTACTACGTATAACCAAGATTCGCCTTGAGCTAATCGACGACATCGACATCCACATGTTTATCGAATGAGACATCAGGAGTGGGTCTGCATGGTAGTAAATCGACACTCTGTAGCAAACAACTGTTATATGGTTTTGTTTGAGTCGAAGAAGCCTGAATCCTACCTCATCTACCTCTACGTTAATGGGCTATATTCTTTTACGATGCTATCCTATTTACCGTGGGGAGGGTTTGGATGGCTATACCAGACTGAAACTGACCGTTTTGATGTAATGACAATCCCTGAAGATTCAGAGACTGGATATATTCTGGAGGTATCCCTCGAGTACCCTCAGGTGTTGCACGATGCACATTCCAACTTGCCTTTTTTCCCTGAGAAAGGCATCCCTCCTAACGGACATGCCAAGCAGGATAAACTTTTAAAGACGCTATCTGACAAAACAAACTACGTTATTCATTAGAGGCATTTGAAACTATATTTGTTGAATGGCTTGAAACTGGTTGAAATAAACAAGATACTTGGTTTCAAAGAGTTCCCTTGGATGGCCACGTATATAACTCTTAATGCTGACATAAGGAGTAAAGAAACTAACCAGTTCAAGAGTATGTTCTTCAAGCTTATGAATAATGAAGCTTTTGGACGACTCATCTCAAACAAACGATGGTATAGGGACATTTGGATCACTACAAAGTGGGAGGGAAAGCTCGGTGCAGGTAACTTGATATCCAGCCCAAACTTTAAGGATCGCATTATCATCTCTGAGAATCTTGTGATTGTTGAGAGGTATTCTTCGATATGCCAATCTATGCCGGGTTTGACATATTTGAAGTGTCTAAAGTGATAATGTACGGCTTGCATTATCGGGTTATGCTCCCTGCTTTCCCTCCAGAGACCCTTAAGCTACAATACTCAAACAATGACTCTTTCATTTACTAGATGACTATAAAAGACGCCTATAAACGACTCATACCGTTAGCTAAGGACTATTTAGACATATCTAGCTATACTCCTAGCAACGTTTACGGTATGCCTCTGATGAATAAGGTGGTGAATGATGAAAGAAAAGGTCAAATTATAGCAGAGTACATCGGTCTATGGCTTAAACTTTACTCTTTTTTTGTGTTGGGAGGGAGTGACACATTGAAGGCGAAAGGGGTTCAGAAGAGTGCTCTGAGATAGCTCAGTTTAGATGCCTATCATAACTGTCTAATCAACGAGAATGTAGTCATGCGTGAGGCTCTACATTATACCCGATACCGTAAATACATTACCATGGTATCATTACTCTATACATGAACAGGGACAGGCATCAGAGTAGGCACATTCCTTCTCAACTTTAATATTTTTTAAATATTTAGGTTTCAAACCATCAAGATAAAAGCACTGTTAACTAGGGTATATGATTTGTTGTAAATACTCTACTTTGGCCAGTATGATTTTTAATATGTTCAACTTCTTTAATTGATATGATTTTTAATATGATGTAAATAATTTACTTTGCCTAATATGATTTGTAATATGTTCAACCTTTTAATTGATATTATATTTTTTATATGTTCAACTTTTTAATATGGGGTTCATTCTTTATAATTTAAAAAAAATAAACCAAGTCTTTAAAACTGAGCAAGTTAATGATTTAAACATTTCCCTTTCCTCCTTTTTTGTAAACAAGATCTAACCAGTCTAGTTATGTAAACGGATTATATGTGAAGTATGTATAAACAGGTTCAAACTTCAACAGTTACTCGTCAGGTTCAAACTGTGTAGATCATTGACAGGTAGTGGTTAGGCTAAGCTAGGTAGAATAGGTTTAAAGTGCACCGCTATTTGACAAACACATTATAGCTTACGATGAGATCAAGAAAGTTGCAACAGCATTCACTTATCAGAGTATCATTTAAAATTTTGCTTGTTTAGAAAGTATCCCCATTTCAGACTCTCAATGTGCCAGTTAAAGAATGAATGGTCTCAACGTTTAAGGTGTTGGGTGGATAATGATGCATAATTATTTCGTATCGTCTCAGAATATTTTGAGGGATGGGTGGTAAGCAGGAAGGACATTTCGTTTTAGGTACAATATTTCAGCCATCAGGTATCAAGGAGTGGGTGGTAAGATGATAGATACATCGTTTAAGGTACAAGATTATAGCCGTCAAGTCTTAAGGACCGGCTGGTAAGCGGGGTGGGTGCTAAAAGGATAGGATTAAGAGAATTAACCGTGACATGATTAAGGCAGGCAGACGACAGGTTTAAAGAGAAAGTATCCCAATTTCAGCCTCTCGATATGCAAGTTAAAGGATGTATGGACTCAAACGTTTAAGGTGTCGGGTATAAACTGGTAAGCGGGATGGGTGGTAAGAGGATATGATTGGATCAACACGCTCATAATCAAGACAGACTAGCTCTTGCTCAGGATGAAAGTCGTAGGAGGTAAGGGGACTGGAAGTTGTGCAGATAAAGGCTAGGGGTTACGAGACTGGGAGGAGGGGAGAGGAGCGCCCATGGATGAAGGAGGAGACTACGGCTCAAGGGAGGAGGGGAAGAAACACACGGACATAAGGCACTCTTCTGTAATTGAAAGCCCATGGACATAGACCGGACTCAACTCTTATACATACGTACGTCTTATGGGGCAAACACTCATGCACTTAAGCTCTTTTCTGTGTAATAGAAAGCCCTCTTTCTAAATACTTATAATACGTGTTCAATTGTAAAGCTATCAATTGGGGACACTTACAATGTACTTTAATACCTCTTTGATTGTAAAGCTATCAATTGGGGACACTTACTGTAAACTATAATACATCTTTGATTGTAAAGCTATCAATTGGGGACACTTACTGTAAACTATAATACATCTTTGATTGCAAAGCTATCAATAGGGGACACTTACTGTAAACTATAATACATCTTTGATAGCAAATATATCAATAGGGGACACTTACTGTAAACTATAATACATCTTTGATTGTAAAGCTATTAATAGGGGACACTTACTGTAAACTATAATACATCTTTGATTGTAAAGCTATCAATTGGGGACACATGCTGTAAACTATAATACATCTTTGATTTGCAAAGCTATCAATAGGGGACACTTACTTTAAACTATAATATATATTTGATTGTAAAGCTATCAATTGGGGACACTTACAGTAGCACTCTAATCTTATTTTAGCTATAAAAGTATCGATTGTGTATTATTACTGTACAGATCTTGTCAAGGCAGTAAGTGCTGAAATTATACAGATTGGTATAAGCCATTAGTAGCTAATTACATTGCGAGCCAGTCTTCTCCTTCCATAACTTCGCCGCGAGAACTTGTTATGAATGGCTCCCGCGAACCTTCTAGGGAGCTAAGGTCCTGCCACAAACACAATAGGTACCCAAAAATCTCTGACCCAAAATACCGCAAACCTGAGATAGTCATTTATTGCTCAGTCTCTTTGTACGGTACAAATTTTGGAACAAAATAAGAGCACAGGTCCTGGGCAGGGTTACCTCTAAAGGGGGTTTGGTGGTGTAGGGGTGCAGGGAAACGGTGAAGAGGCTAACTAACGGCACGCATCGTATCCGCCCCGGCGTCCTTGATTCGGACCCTGACCATATCACTCTGGATTCAAGCTCGTTAGTTTATCACTCAATGCTAGGTTTAATATTTAGATATAGCTTATTGTGTTTGGGCGCCATATAGTTTTACGTTCCCTACCAACGGGTATAATGGGTTTTGATTTAAATTAAAGAAAATAGATTAATAACTAGGATTAATTTATTCCACACTTTGATTCTGACTAGCATTAATTAAAAATATTAATATTAATAAATAATAATGGATGTTGAGTTGAAGTGACTAGTTCATCTCTATACACCACATTAATCAATCACACGTCTGATCTGGATAACAGCTAGATCACGAGTGTTTCTCCACTGGCCACTGAGAGGGCTTCTTGCCCCTTGCCGCGGTCCAAAAATATGGTCCCTTCCCCTTGAGCGTAGTCCCTTGTAATAAGGAAATAGTTCAAGGTCATTGTCTTAAATAAATGGTACGGTACACCGCACAGACTTTCTCCAAATTTATCGTAAAATAGATATTTACTACAGACTCATAAGATTTGTGAAACGAAATAGTAGGTCTTTACATTTTTGTAGAAACATCACACAAAAGATTATAAACGAAATAATATCTACTGTTACTTACGTACTCTATCCTATGGCAATAGGAACTAGGAACACTGTCACAGAAAAATTGAGAAAAGAGAAACATCTTTGTCCATTAAAGAGCATAAGAATCAAATTCATTTTCAAAGACCTGAATTAAAAAGTATATTTGCTTATAGCTCAGAAACTATTAGTTTTATAAAAATATGTTTCAAATAAAGGATTTGTATCTTTAATAGAACTACAACTTTATAGTGTTAAGTTATTTCGTATCTTAAATAGTTACGGAGAAATGATCAAAATGGTAAAATTTCCCCTATGTAAAATACCCTCAAATTCATTTTCACGAGAAAATGAGGATCACCCTCTTGTTTCTAATGATAAACAGTGTCTGGATATAAAGTTTAATCAAAATAATTAGAATTAATTTCGAGAAACTCGATTCCTTCTCTTCTTCCCCTTCTGTAAACTACCCTTAAATTTAGGGCTAGATATCTAATTCAAATTTCCAAAAATGCCCAAATACCAAGTCTAAGCCCAATCGGTAAAATAGTTTCGTCTCTAGCCTTAGGTACAGACGGCATCATGAGAACAACTTTTTTTTTTGTTTCAAGGGGTCATGAAACGTCTACATTTATCAAAATCTCGAGATCGATTATTTTGACGATCACAATAATTTCTCTCCATGGGATCGAAAAAAAGTAAACACTGCAATAAATACTTCCTGTTAATTTACTAACAAGCAAAGAAAAAAAACTATAATTACTTCCGATTGGGACGTCAGGCCTTTCATCCAATGATGGCCGATTAAGTGACAATAACGCCAGCATTAGAGTTAAGTCTAGCATTGTTCAGATAGTTTAGACCCTTTACCAGCTTTATCTCCATGGAGAAAACGGTTAGTTTAAAGTGCACATCGAATCAATTTATAGCATTACTCTATGGCGTGTTCGCAGTTAAGTAAATAGTATATTGGCCTTGCCGCAGTGATGTCACAATAAATTTGAATCGCCGGCTGCAACAACGCTGTATGTGACGCGAAATATTCCATAGAAAATCTTTATAATAAGCTATTGATTGATCCTGTTAGTAGTTGACATAATCTACATGTATGAAAGATGAAAAATGGCCGTGTAATGACGATGATATTAAACCATGTGAAATTTAAAATATAATTAATGATGTAGTTTTAAGTCGCTCCACTAATTATTGTTCTTGTTTTAAACAATTATTGTAAACGCTACTAGATTTTCTTTAGTGAATACATACGTCCACAAGTGTCACCACAAATCTTTTTAACGATTGATTCTTAAAAAATGTTTGAGGGTGTGAGGAGAAATTTTAGAATTTTCAACCTTGCTGATAAATGAAAAGAGTTACTCGATTTAATGTTGAGTGTTGTAAACTTGGTACATATTTAAGTTATTTTTAAGAGTACCAAACGAAATTGACGACGTTATCTTAGCAGTTGAAGGTGATAGGTCTATACAATAATGTAGCTATAAATGTAATAATAATGTTTTTTTTTATATAGTTGAAAATAATAAGGGAATTAAAAAAATTTATTTACATGAAAAACATATAAATTCCGAAAATACTCCATGGTATGATACCACAAGTGTGCTGATCAAGTGGCCACAGGCGTTAGCGATGATATTGCCAACATTTGAGGATATAGGGTGTCATGTTTTCAGCACAACGAGTCCTCTGGCCGTTAATCTCAGTTTTATAAACCGGAGCTACTTCTTCTTTATTCAAGTAGATCCTCATTTTTGTCTTCACGAGGCTTAGTTAGACCCCGTTACAGACTCACTGCTATCGCCAGGGATCGAACCCAGGACCTCTGGATCTATATTCAGGAAATCTGACCAATAAACTCCGGATGAGGTTACCGAAAACTTAAGATTATGATTTATGAAATTATTTAGTTCCGTTTCCCTTAATATCTCAGTTTGGGTGTAGTATGGATATTGACTGAATGAATTAGAGCGCTTCAGTGGCGTATTCTCCGGGTATGCTAGTCCTGCGCCGCATACCCATAATGATATGGACTAGTTTTTTTGTTTAATTCAATGCTGTCTGTGCGAACTGTGTAAATAATAATAAATTGTTAATAAATATACACATAATTAATTAATAATTTTAAAACTAATATTGGTTCATATTCCAAGAATACTGTGTTTTAAGTAATTCTTCTTCCAAAAGGCTCTACTTAACACAATAGGAAACCCAGGACTTGCTGCTTGAAAACCGCAAGGTGTGGTAGGGAGTCTCTAATGACTTTACCCAATGTCTAGGGGGTTGAAACATTCTTTCCGTTCGTCCACCAATGAGTTCGGGTTTTTACACCCCAGGTTATGTTGTTCATGTGAAGCAAGCTAAGCATTGTGCCAACTATTGAAAAAAGATTCAAGATCACAATATTTATTTAATAAGCTAATTTAGTATAGTTTAAGTAAAATTACATAAAATATATATAGAACTAATTATAAATAATAGTTAGTATATGTAACAAGCTTTAAACTATACACTAATTAGATACATTGAGTTATGTTTAGGCATTCTAGTCACATGTATTATCATGTATTTGGCAAAAAAATTTAACCACTCTTTCAAATTTAGGCATTTCAGCACTGGTAGTAAGGGGAAGGGGGGAGGGCGGGTGACGAGGCTACTTTAGCCGTAGTTGACGGTAATTATTGTTTTTCTTTAGTAGAAAGTATTTGTGGAGTTTTAATAGTGTTCTTTTAGTTTTCGTTTTACATTAACGACTTATTGGTCATTGTGATTTTATATAATTATACATCAAAGAATCCCAAAAGTCATGAATGTGATTTCACCATTTCAAGATGATGTAGAAGGAAAAGGTAAAATAAAATATATTTTCATATAATTTACTTAATAAGTGACGCACCAAGACATTTACTTTGGGGGAGGCATTCAATCAAGGCTGTAGCAATATTGAAATGTTGATGGAGAGAGCGAGTTTGGGGTTGCACATCCTCCTAAGCCCTGAAGGCCGAGAATATTTATGAATATTAAATGCTTTTATAAATTATTTAGAGTAGTTTTATAGTAATTAAGAGATTTAAATAATTAAAAGGGTATAGAAGCTATTATTTATATGTTTTTATCAATAGTTNTAGCCTATACATTCGACACATCTTCAATGCTAAATATTTTAGTTATACTTAATATTATTTAAATTTCTATTAACATTATTTGTGGTGTTGGGGAAAGAGGGGGGAGGGGGGGTCAAGTACCCTATTTACCCCTCTCCCCCTTGGGTGCACCACTGCTTACAGCAAAAGATGTGTGTAAATTTCTTAGCAATAAACCAATGACGTAGCGATAGATTATTAATAGTCCGAGATAATCTCCCCTATGTTAGTCAGAGTTTACTTAACTAATTAACTTCTGGAGCATAAGTTATCAAGTTGGGAGACTCGTTTGTTCCCAAGCAGCATTGTGTGAGATAAGTTAGGCTTTAAGAAATAGTTTTAATTGCAACGCGAGTTGGAGAATTCACCTGATCCCCTCTCACCATGATCTGATGGATGGCTTAATCTATGTACCACTTCATTTTACTCTTATTATGATTGTTTGCTTTGAGTATTGCTAACTGTGTGCTTTTAATTACACTAGGCTAATTGAATAGGATCTGTCTCTCTTATGCATTCAGAAATGTGCCCATACCACTCTTAGCCCTGACATTAATATTTACTTAAATTTCTAACAATATAGATATAAATACAATTTGAGGATCGCCTTTGGGATCTAGTGGTCAGAGGTTCTGGCCACGGACCCCAGAGGTCCAGGGTTTGATTCCTGACGCGTCCAGATCTTCTGAGAAATTTTTACAGATTATCTGAGAAATAGAACCACTTTTCTAAAGGCACACATCTTCAAATATTTCCCTTGAAATAATCCCTTGACGTTCTTGGAAAACGGTGGTTAAGGGTCCTCAGCCCCCAAATCTCCCCTGCAGCTTTTAGACTACAGCATAGCCATCAATTTTTCTCAGAACACGCCACTGACCAACATGAAACTGGATCAAATAATTTAAAACATCTTCCGGGACTTCGAAACAATGAAGTACTTCAAAATATGTCTTACTGCATTAGATTAGAATTTTGTATTTATGTATCATGAACATTGTACGTTTTTACTTATTGTATATAGGAATAAAAATAATTATTGACAGAGATTAAATATCTGCATCTAAATTCAGTAAAGCAATAGGCTAAGTACGTAAAAGGAAAATGACTCATAGCATGTGGTCACTTCCAACGCGCATGTTAAGAATCTGGTCTCATACAACACGATTTTTGCTCGGCCGCTCTGAGCACGGTCGTTTCCAACATGACACCACTAAACACAACACACATCAATATCGTCTGCTTCAGGTTGGGTAAAAACTAAATCATATAACAATACAGTACATGCAAGGGCCGCTGTCTCACCTGGAAGTGAGTATCGCTTTCTCTCTTTGCTTGGTATCAAACAACCTGAAAATATTAGGTTGAAAAAAATTAATTCTTCCCTTTCCACACCTTCATTCCACCCCATAACCCTCATCCCCCTTCGGGGGCCAGTGGGATTATTTTGTTACAAAACCTGTGTTACACCTTGAGGCCCAACCACCCCAATATTGGGGTGTTTTGTGTAAGGGTAGTGTGCTTCGAAGATGTTGAATGTATTTACCTACGCCAAGACGTCGAATAATGGCTCAGAGAGCTTTGGTAACTCGGCATCAATAAAGGATGCCTTTAATTAGTCCATCACTGGGGACGGGACAGAAATTGGTCACTTTCTTCCACTATGACATCAATCAGTAAACTCTCTGCCTGAGTGCTAATTGCTTCCAAGATCTGTAATTAACCTGGTTTCGCTATCACATGGTTACCAACACACAACAACACAACACCAATATTAGAATGACAGGACTTGTAGTGCAATGAGCTGCTGCAAATGTCTTTAGCCATAAGGTGTTTTCATAAACTTACCACAATCCCAAAGTGGCTTTCATTTTCCGGGGTTTGCATAATCTGTCCCCCATATTAAGTTGACCTGTACAATTATGTGAGTTATTGAAACGTATTTTAATAATGATATATGCCAAATTTATAGATTTACCTACGACTGTAATTTTTTTTACTCCATATGTAATTTTAATGTGGATGTATTTTTTTTATAAATTACCCTCAGCCCCCTAATCCTTAATATAAAGACTTAAATAACATTGGTGCTTGACGTACCCACTAAAAAGTAATGTTACCATAGGCGTGTAGAGCATTTAATTTTAGGGGGTTTCAAAATCGTAAGTTTATGTCATTATGTCAAGACATAGACTATTCAATGTCATGTTCTTTTCTTTACTGCTAGATATTTATGTCAGGATCGTTTGGAATTTTTTTAACCTTGCTGATGAATGAAAAGAGCTACCCGGTTTGATGTTGAGTGTTGTAAGCTTGGTACTTATTTAATTTTCGTTTTTTTAAGGGTACCAGAGAAAACAAACGTTGTTATTCTATTTAGCAGTTGACGGTGCTAGGTCATTACAATAATGTAGCTATAAATAATGACAATGGTTTTACATAGATCAGAAAGTGTTCAAGTGAGAGGAAACGAATGGAAGCAATTAAAGGACGAAGATTGGTGTAAGAGTAGAGGAGGATGGAGGTATTTTACTAAACTGACCCGGCCACAGGCTGGAAACAGTTGAAGATGATGATGGTTTTTCATTGATCTTTGAAAATAATAGGTGAAGTTCAAAACACTTCTCTTTACATGGGAAGAAAATGAGTTGTTTGGTGCTCCTTATAGATTAGTTAAGTTAGTAATGTTTACCTTTGTACTAAAATACTTGACTTAGACATAAGAGAGATTCATGGCTTTGCAAAGCGACCTGATTGATTCATTCTTTTAACACTAAGCATTTTTCTTTTCTGATATTTTACCTTGCGAGGTATATATTTTGTGAGGATCAGAACTGCCAGGTGTTACAACTGCTTCTGTTTTCTTAGTATGAGTGCACGGCACCCTTCAGATCCAGTTAGCACTTGAGGATTCCGTCGTGGAATTATATCTTGATTTCTTTTGGAGTGTATAGTTTGTCCATAATTACTGTACGAGTCACTAATTACGTTTACCTGAAATAGGAATTCCTTATTTGGATTAGGCCTGATGATGGCCCAACTGTGTGCCTAGAAGAAAATGTAATAAAAATTAAGGAGTCTCATTTAAAAAAAAGAAGTCAAATTGACCTTAACATCACCTTAGCAACGCCACTCAAGGTCATGCCAGCCTTACCACCTTACTTCCTCCTCAGAACCAAACATCTTGTGTTGAAAATATTTCTTTCTGCAAAGCGTTGTTTTCGAGATGCGTTGGTGGAAAGTTTTCAAATGAACACCCGGTATAAGATAAACTACAGGGAATAGACACCAAATATTAAATTCTGGTAAAATATTAATCCTTTATTGGTTTAAATTGTAATACAAAAGGTGAGAGTGAAAGTAGGCTGACTCATACACAATGTCAAAATATAAATATATTCCCAATAAGTTTTAAAATCTGATATTTCTTTTGAACATAGATTATAATTTCTTTCCATGGAAACCAAACTAGATTACAAATTGTTGTATTGTATCTCGTGGCGTTAATATTTTTCCTTTTTTTTTCATTAATTATTTAAAAATTCTAATATACATATAAGACATCCTCTTTGAGGGGCATATTTGTGTGCACAGAGACCACTAATTTTTAAAATTCAGACCCTTATATATGTAAAATATCAAGCAAATCTCATGTCAGACGGACACACAAATTCTTCATTTTAGAACTATAAGTCTCAGCTAAAAATTTAAAAGCAATTAAATATATATTTACAGAGTCTCAAAAATATCGAGTTGAACGGTTTTTAAATCAACGTTTATATGGTGTCTGAATAGGCTCTTATAACTTGTTAAATGGCTAAAAGAGTCAGTAATGGCGTTTCATTGTCTTACTGACGGTTTTAATACCAGGCCTTCATTGATCTGTAAACAAGAACACGCCATTTCATAAAAGCACATCAATAACATATATTATATATTCTTAAAACACGCGTTGCAACAATGATAACTATTTCAGTTGATTCTCCGGACGTGAGTAATAGTATTGTCTGTTGAAAGCATTTAGAGTTTTACTGTGAGATTGTTGAAATAATTAAATGAACATTTATTTAAATCATTGATTTTTCTAACGTGTGATTTTCCTGAATAAGTAATTAATATTTTTATAAAATAACTAAAACACGCTATTAATACAATTATTTATGTCAATACGATATATATATTTTGGATATGATCACAACAAAGAGTGGATTGATGCGCGTATTCTTAGTATTTGTCTTACTACCGCAAACAATATTAAATACCTCCTTAAATATTCTACCAGAACAGACTCAATGTTTTAAAAGAAAATATGATTCTTTATCAAAAATGATTTACGAGATCATAAGCCAGTATTTCATAGAACAACCGTGCGTGGTTTTCATTACAGAAACAGAACAAGCTGCCATAAAATATACAATTAAGGAATTTCCTGTGTATATGTTTATACTTTCTCAAAATTACATTGAAAGGGGGAATAATCTTGGACAAGAAATATCTTTCAATGGTTATCCTGCTAGTGAAATAGAAAGAAATACAACCCTTGATCAATTTTTGTTACACACACTAAACAAGGGCTGCATTGGGAATATTCTTCAGATCTCTGATCCCATATACGTCATTCGAAGAATATATTACATGATGAGAAAAAGTCAAGTTAGAGAAAACAGAAAGTTCGTTTTTCTTCCTTCGGGGAAATTCCTCTGTGACGATGAAGAAATTTTGGAGAAACTTTTATTGATACGAGAAATGGATTTTATGCCTGATGTTTTGTTTGTTAAATTTTCAAAACATCATCAAACTGAAAAAGAATTAAACTCGGACGAAATGTTGTACACCAGTAAAAACGCTCAAGGGTTTAAGTTTCCTACACGCATATTCAATTTAGCAACTCCTCAGGTAAAAAAAAGTATTGATATATCAAAAGAAAAAATATCTAATAAATTATTGTTCAAATCAAAGAATTCGACTCAAATAAAATTTCCAAAACTAAAAGATAATAATGCAACAGTAGTGATTGGATTTAATGATGTTATAAATTCAACTTACAACGATGATAAGACGGAATATTTTAATGTGAATCAGACTTTCAAAAAAACAAACGTTAAGGCTCAAGAAAAAATAAAGATTTTTGAACATTTTTTAAATCCAAATATTTATGGATGTAAAGAAGAAAAAACTAGTTTTGTTTTCAAGTTAACCACGCACAGATTTGTTGGACCCGCCCCGTCACAAGAATTGTTGCTTGACATATGGTTGACGGAAGGCAATCGGTTCCTGTACTCTAACAATTTATTTCCTAATAAAACATCTAATGTTATGGGAAAAGAGCTGAGTGTTGTGTCTTTCACATACTTACCGTACACAATTGTTGACAACAGTACTAATCCGATAGCTTACGAAGGCACAGAATTCCGGTTGATCAATGAACTCGCAAGAAATATAAACTTTACTTGTAGACCCGTTATAGATGACGTGGACATGTGGGGAGAAATTTGGGAGAACGGATCAGGTAAATATAATGTGTAAAATAACTGAAGAACAATTCTGATATATGTCATAGTTGTGCTTCTTCCTTGAAATGTCATGTTTACACTGTGGTATTTATTGTGTCCATCCAAAGACACATTAATCATATTCAATTACATTTTTTCTAATCAAAGAATGTAAGATATACGTTTTTCACCATTTATCTTACTATCGATATTGAAATTACTTTACTCTCAGAGCGTCAATGAAAAGTAGCAAATTTTTTACTCATCATACATATATACTACTTTCACCCTGAAGGGTAGTATGCGGTCTTAAGGTGCGGCAGAAGGGAGCGCAAGTATTTTGTACAGTATTTATAGGATATAAATTTTTTGACCAAAATAAATCAAATATTTCTCCAGTAGCAACAGAAAGTTTAGTTTTCTGCACATGCTAATATCAACAGATCTTGAATATCTGTCAAGTGTGTCCTGGAATTTTGTCAAAAATTTTTTAAATAAAGAGAAAATGTTTTGACAAAATTCCAGGACACCCTTGACAGATATTCAAGATATGTTGATATTAGCATGTACAGAAAACTAAACTCTGTGTTGCTACTGGAGAAATATTTTATCTATTTTGGCCAAAAAGATGAAATGCTATAAAAACTGTAAAATTACTCGCGCACCCTTTTGCCGCACCCTAACAATGCCGGATTAAGGTATTTGGGGACCCTTGGGCAAATTATTAATTTAGGGACCGGTTTACTTTTCTACTGGAATGGGCCTTTATATTATAACAATTCAGTTAATGTGTATGTAAAAATTATCTATTAAAATATAGATTTAAAAAAAATTTAACACCTTTATAAAACACAGACTTTAAATAATTAATCATACAATTATTGCAATCAAATATCAACAAAAGTAAACAACAGTTATAAGTAGAAATATTAATTTAAAATTTACTTTTCCTTGCCTTAAGATTTGTAAATGAGTTTACAACAGCTTTAAGAGACAACTGTCTTGTAACATTATGTTCCAATGACATAATAGCAGGACTGTTTAATCTTGTTTCAATCATTGTTGATCCAAGTATATTTCAAGCTGACGTAAGTTTACAAAAAACCTCACTCTGCTTTAGAGTTGTTCATGGGAATTAACATATACAATTTAAAAGTAGTAAATATATTTGGAAAAATATCAATCAAATAATTACTACCACATAGTAGCATAGTACACTTTTTAAAATAAACGGCTTCATTTTGGTCTTGTGGCATTTGTTGCGCAATGATTGCGAATGAGGCTGTCAAAATCTAGGAAGCCCATTTCAATTAAAAACTCTATATTATATCAAATATTTACTCTAATAAAAGTGTAAAAATATTCCTCACGTGAAGATTTCACTCTAAAAACATTTTTTATTCAAATTTTTTCGTTTATTTTATGGCCCCTGATATGAACTTTTGGTCCTTAATTATTCCTGCACCCTTTTAAGGTAGAGGTTAACCTGCAAAATTTCAGCTTCCTTGATATACTGGGTTTCAAAGTATTTTGATTTTGTTTTTCTGGAAACCCCCCTCCATTTTGTAAGTACCCTTGGAAATTTGCATTCACCAAATATTCCTTAACTCTTTTGGGCTATGGGCTATCTGTCTGAAAAATTTCATTTTCTTGGGTTTTATGAGTGTGGAGAATTTTTCAACTAAGGTTTTATGGAAATATTCCTTATGTTGTCTTTCAGATGAGTCATAAAACTTCTGGGAGATTTTTCGCTTAATCCTTTAGCTTTCTCTATATTAGTAATTATCTCGTTCATTGGCTATTTTTTTTGCTAATAACTCAAGAAGGATCTATTGACAAATCTAGAATAGATTTCTGTAAGCTAGCACTAACTCTATCAAACCTTTTAAAAATATAATGCCACTGCACACACAAAAAACAGATATGAATTTTTTTCATTTATTTTTTAAAGCTTTTCCCTCCCTACGAGATTCAAGTTTTAATTTAATATTATCAGATAAAATAATAAAGGCGTTGAGGCTAAAAAATTAAAGGCAAGAAGCTTAATGCCGAAGGATGAGCTGCAAATTGAAGAAGAGGATTGGGAAAGGTTTACAAACAGTTTGGTGGAAGCTGAAGAGGAGGTAAGTGAGAGGACAAGTGATAAGAGGAAGTGGAAGGAGACACCCTGGTGGGAGTACAAGGAGAAGAAGCAGTGGAGGAGAAGAATAAAGCATTCAGGAGGAGTTATACGAATAGAAATAAGGATAAAGAAGGACGAATATTGGGAGAAGAAGAAAAGAGCTAAGCGAGTTCTACGGTAAGCCATGAAGAATTGGATGCAAAAATGGCTAGAAATGCTGGAACGGGACTTTTAAGGGAATAAGAATGTGTCATATAGCCAGGTAAGAAACAGGAGGAGAGAGAAAATACACTAAGTTAGAATGATTGATGAAGAAAGAAAAATGTTGAAGACAGGAGAGGAAGAAAAGGAATTAGAGATGAGATATTTTGAAAATATGTTAAAATTGGAAGAGGAAAGAGATGAGAAATAAAATGAAAGGAAAGTAGAAACGGAGAGTAGGAGGACGGAGTGGCTCCAAATAAAAAATAGAGTGAAGCAAAGGAGTGCCCTCTTAACACTACTACTTGTAATGGCAATGGAAGTGGTCATGCATAATGTGGCAGGAAATCTCGGGGAGAAAAGAATGAAAGTGATTATAATTGCTGATGACTAAATGGTATGGGGGGAGGAGGAAGAGGAAGTACAGGAAAAGCTATAGAAATGGTATGAGGAAGTTAAAGAGTGTGGAATGTAATTTGTCATGGAAATTTTGAAATGAGTGCAATGACAAGGAAGAGGATAAGGCCTAGCAGAGCTATAAAGTTAGATGAAGTAGATCTGAGAAAAGTATAGAATGTAAAATATCTTAGAAGCGTGATTGAGGTGAAAGGTGGAAGTAGAGAGGATCTAATGATAAGAGGACAACCGGAGTAGTTGTTGAATAAGTATTTAAGAGAACAGTTATGGAGAATAGAAGTGTCCTTGAAATATAAGGAAGTGCTGTCAGGGCGTACTTTGTTCCCATTATCACACACGCAGAAAAATATGGACATTATTGAATGCAAGAGAAACAAATAAAATGGAGGTCATGGGAATGAAGTTTGTGAAGAGCATGTTAGCTGTCACTAGGAGAAATAAGATTATGAATGAAGTTATCCTGGAAAGAGTAGGGGTACAGGGAATACATAAGACATAACATAGTAGAAGAAGCAAGACTGATATGGTAGGGGTATGTAATGAGGATGGCGAAGGAGAGGATGCCAAAGAAAATGACGGAAATTAAGTACGTAGGAAAAATACCACAAGGGAGGGCAAGAAAGAGCTGAAAGAAGCAGATAGTTATCAATTGAGAGGAGAATAATGTAAGCAATTAAAGGAGGATTCATGTTGGAAGGATAGGGGAAGATTGAGGCATTTTTTCAAGCTGACCTGGCCACAAGCTGAAAATAATTGATTGATGATAGATGGTGATTCTTATAGATACTATCCAACACACACAAGATGCTATCATAGTTGGTACTTGGTCAGTGCTTTCACAGATTCATAATGGCAACTCCATCTTGTTTGGCTCAAGCTCTCCAGGGGAAGAAGTTTCTCATTCAAGCTTGGCTTCAAATGTATTTATAATATGGCTTATTTATGAGGAGAACATGGAAAAAAGACGTATAGTTTTTGTAGGCAGGAAAAAATAGATGGCTCAAGACAAAATTCTACAGCACATATTTCAACTAAGTTTAATGAAAGGACTGCAAAAGGTAAGAACTACACAAATTTATTCTCCTTACTAATTAGAGGGAGAGCATGTGTAAGTCAAATCCTTTTAACAGAATCTCCTTTTTCGAACAAACAATCTCTATGATAAATACCAGTTTTGATATTTGAACTCTTGTTTGGATGCAGAATACTTTAACGAACGGTTTTGGAAACGCTGAGGTCCATGTTGAGTACACTGCTAGCCTAAATTCGTCATTAATGTACTCAAGCCAACAACTTATATCAGTAGAAGTAACTCCTATATTAAGCATAGTAATATCACGACCATTGTAAATTAAAAGTTTTCATTTATGCCCCGCCTCACACTGATGTGTCTTATAAGCAGAACATAGATTTTAAAGCGGTACTTTAAGAAATAGGGGAAGGGGACGAATATTAACAGAAAACCACACTTTTAGATTTGATATAAATTTAAAATTGGTCAGGAATGTAGACCTAGTGAGATTACTATAAATACCCAAATGGCTATTAAATATTTTAAATTTCTAAGTTGGGGCTGTTGAACTAGGGGGTTTCGAAATTTCCAAAACAATATTTAAAAAAAACTACCTCTCAAAGTAATATAAGATTTAAATATGTCAGACAGGTATAAGGCACACCTCAAACACTCTGAAAAAAAAACCCAACTCTAAACGAATTATTATAAAGTGTGGACAGGTAGGTTTCCCCCAAAAATGTCCAAACCTAATAGAAGGAAACGCTTCCCGTATAGAAGAAAATGGAAAAAAAATCTTGAAATAAACACTAGAGTCATTAATTTACACTCACTGCATGGACACCAATAAACAATAATTTAATGAGATTCATAAAAAAAAGCAGTGGGCTTAGATAAAACTTTAGGATTAGACCTTTAGAAAAAGAGGTGGATTCTAATTTTCTAATTCATTAATAATAGTTTCTTCAGACGTTGTAGCAAAAAAAAAATATGTATATATATAT
>CABFWB010002235.1:0-11889 GCA_902151455.1 Timema bartmani | reverse complement strand
TATATATATATATTTGGGAGCAGTTTTTTCACTTGTTCTTTATTTTGTTATTTTTAACTTCCATTTCGGTCACGTTTACAACACTACACTAAACAATAAAGTAAATGGTGAATTTTGATGTGGCCTCAGGACTGTGGAAGGGGCGTAGCACGTTGCCTTGGAAAGGGAAAGGGAGAATCTTACGTGGCCTCAGAAAGGAACGGAGACATCTGCCTTGGTCTCAGAAGGTTGGATAGGGAAGAAGGCTGAGATGGCATTTTTCCACTGACAATATAGCATAATTTATTGGAAATTGAGTTTTCACTCATCCTGTTTTCTTACTCAACTTCGTTCTTTCATACGGCCCTAGTTGGTTGTTGGGAGCTGTAAGTGTGTTTAAGTTGAATGAGACTGTTCAGGCAAGTTCAACAGTTGGGGCCCCTGAACCAGTGGGCTAATGCATCCCCTGTAGACACACTCAAATAAAAAATTGTTTACTTCAGGAACAGTATTCATATAAATATAATATATTTTCAAGGCTATTTATGCATTTTAGGAGTATGACGTATCTCCCAATCCACTTCTTATGATCCTGAAAACTATGTTGTACGATAATTGTTTGCTTAAAACTTCCAGGTAACGGCATAATGGGCTCCATCTCTGAAGACAAGTTCGACATGGGCGTTGCCGCATTATACCTCTGGTACCACGAGTATCAATACATCGACTTCACCTTCCCCTATTACGACTCGGCGATCACGTGCCTGGTGCCTAAACCTAAACAGTTACCAGCCTGGATGCTGCTCATCCTTCCGTTCAGTTTGAATATGTGGGTTGCCGTAGCAGCGTCACTGGGCGTCGCAACGGTTTCACTTTACCTTGTTGGAAGGGCGTCTTTCAGTTACATGGGTGCGTACAAGATAATTGGATCTTTGAAAAATATTAAGCGTGTGTTTATATCAATTATAGTTTACACTGTCAAACTTTACTGGTTCCGGTCATTATTGGTGTGTCAACTTGACAGCAAGCAAATTAAATACATTTTATGACGTATGGTCTTTTTGCATGGAAATGATTAATATTACTATCATAATAATCATCATAATCAGTGGTGGCTTGAGAGTAAGCCTTAAAGAGAGGGCGCACTCTTAAAAATTAAATTAGGTAGACAACAGCTCACATTATAGCAACCTTATACCATCCTGTATTTAACTTATAAACTTAACTTAAAAGCGTATGAAAGGCGTGATGTTAATAAAAGTAAATAAAAGATATAAAAGTATAACATTCCACTTGTTTTGAAGTCGAAGACTGTCCATCGTGAAATACACACACACACATAAGTGAACAAAAAAAAAAATATTGATTGCTAACACTATCTTGAGAAATATACATGCAATATACTTTAAGAATTAGTGTAGGCCTATCAATAATTTATTGTTTGAAAAAAAAATCTAATTTTCTTTTTTTGTCTGAAATTAATTTTTTTTTACTACTAGCTCGTTAAAGTCAGATATCTCGCGAGTCATTGATTGTTTTATTAACAACATTCGACATAGACTTTAATCTGTATTCACTCATGGTGTTTCTTAACCATATAACAAACACACAAAACAAAATAAATAATTATTTTTTCACACCCACATAATCAAACCTTTCTTCTAATGATAAAGAACCCAAATTAAGTTTGTTAATATCGGAAACTTTCATTTTCAATCAGGTAATCGAAACCTCGAGTGAAAACCAGGTAGCGTTGCACTTTATAGTACACAAATAAACGAGTGACTGTAGTGTATATCACGGAGTCTTACTTGAACTCAGGCCAAATAACGTGCTAGGCGACCGCTGAGATAAGGACATTGACGTTAGATTGTCTTAGCAATCATCCTGTGACGCATGCAGAGCTTGGAGCGTCGGGTCATCCAGCTATAAGGCACCTGTTAACATAGGCGCGCTTTTTGTCACGCGTTGATGCTAATATGGTTTTACTAATTTCCTCAATAAAGTGGAGAAATGCTGTAACAAAGTTTTTATTTATTTTTGTTTTTTGCAATGTAATGAAAAAATGTGAGAAAATTGTTATGAATTTCAAAATGTATTTTGTTTCTTCTTTTGCTTTATTTTGCAGGAAAGGGGGCGGCCCAGAGCCCTCCCTTATGAGCCGCCCCTGATTATACCTATTATTATTATCATCATTATTATTACCAAGCAAGGTGATTTTTGCCCACCCAAATTTGCCTATGGGGCACAAGTGTTTCTTGGTTTTTAATAATATAATAATTTGCATTTTGAACCGTTGATGGAATCTTCCTTATAAGTAGTCTAACACTTGGAAGCTACCTGGTCCGCTGTGGTGTACGTTCGCGGGTAACATAATCTCAAAGTGCCCGAAATTTAACGCTGCTATCGAGTACTATTGTGGTATCGACTCAGCAGTTAATACTCAATAGTATTAGTTTAACAACTGCGAGCGCTGAAGTCACTGTTCAAATTCCCACTATGAAAGTTTCCGATTTATTCCACATTCTATTAACTATGTCGTTCAGTGTCCAAGTAAGTAAATTTTCAGTTCTGTATTTGTTGTGTCGCAATTAATAACATATATAAATTATCACCACGTTTATTTATAATTCGTTAGTTATAGTTCGCTAATTCCCGAAACAACGGAGAAATTTGTGCTTAGAAGTAGAAGTAGATCAGGAGGGTGGAGGAGAGTCCACATTCCGAAAACGACACCAGTTACCGGGCAATATCAGATGTGGATACTGGTACATCTTCATCTCGTCTCGATAAATGAAGCATGCCATTCTCGTTCTGTAACGGAGGAGGGATCAGGAATTGGAGCAAAGAAACAAACGAGGCGTTTCAACCCAAACGGGAATAAAACCTTTCCATTAATTATTGTTTATGACCAAGTGAAAGATAGGATCCTTTATTCTATCAGTAAGAAAACATTTTAGGAGAAGGCTTTACAATTCTCGTCTAAAAGAAATGAATTTCATTAACACTGGCTTCTGTGTTTGGAAAAAGGGTACTGAAAAACTGAAAGTGCGTGATCTTTCAGCGCGTCATAGGGAAACAGTCCTGAAATATAAATCTTTAAAAGGTCGTGTCAATGTTTGTACACAGCTATCTGACGAGAAACGGAGGCAAATGGTGGTAAATTGTACTTTTTTGTTATAACTATTTTCATCACTGCTATGTATATTTAGAGGTCACAATGACAATACTAGTAATTACAATAACATCCTTAGAGCTCAATGGGAAGAATCAAATGAATTATGAATGTGGCTTCAAAGAGACTGATACATTTGTTGCGGTCATGATATACAAAATTAAACGCTTGATATGAGTCATACAGTTCTTCAAAAGCTAATAGCAGCGGCTAAAAATTCTTTATATCTTGCAATAATATGTGATGAAACAGTTTATGTCAGTAAAAAAGAACAGTTTTAATTTTGCTTAAGATTCGTCTCAGATTGTTTAGAAATTGAGGACCTGTTTTTTGACTTTTGCGAAAACAAAAATTACAACTTCTTCAACTTTGTTTTGTATTATTTGTGACATAATTGCTCGATATTTGATTTGTTCATCATACATTGTAGAGGTTAATGCCTTGATGGAGCATACAATATGTCTGGTGTGTATAATAGAGTGAAAGAAAAATATTAATATGCACGTACACTGCTTAGCACATTGATTGAACTTGGTGGTACAAGATACAATATTATCAATTCCTACGTGTAGAGATGCACCTTATGTGATCAAATATATAATTGGCTATTTGCGAGATTCCCCTAAGTGACTAGTAATTTTTCAGTCTATGAAATTTGAAGAAACACCTCACCTCAGACCACTATGTCCTACAAGATGGACAGTCAGAAATAAATCACTTTCATCTGTACTTTCAAATTAGACAGCATTGATGGAATGTCTTACTTCTATTTAAGTTAGTGATCCATCCCATTCTGGAGCTAAAGCTGCCGCATTTTTAAGACTAAAGTATTCCTTTGATTTTCTATTTACTATTACTTTTCTTGTCAAAGTATTCGTTCAGGTAGACATTGCAAATTGTGCTCTGCAAAATGCATCGCTTCAACTTGAAGAGACTCATAGATTTCTTATGACCCTGAGAAAGTTTCCAAGAAATATGGCCTAAAGCAATAGAAAACAAACCTGAGGAAGTTCATTCACCCATTCTGTTCAGGAGGAAAAAGATTCCCAAAAGGTATGACGATTCTCAAGATTTCAGCATAGCAGTTTGAGTGAGTGGAGCAAACGTATATGAGTATATTCTTTGAAAATATAAATAAGATTATCAATAGTTTGGTTTCGGTGAATTCCCGACCAGACCCTCCCAGGATCTGTACAACTACCGTCCACCTTGTGCATTAGGCGTGGTGGGAGGCGATACGTGTAGGCTATGTTGTGTGTGTTTGTTTGAGTGTAATTTTAACGTGTCTGTATGTGATTTGTTGATGGTCTCCAACACCTAAAAGAATAGTAAAGTGCTCGAATAGCTGGTGTACGGTAGCCAGCTCTTCAACCGATGACTGGGACTCGACTTACAGGCTCAACCACGATAACTTCCCCAGCTCAAGGTCGCACTAACCGTATGCAATATTCTCCGAAAAACAGATTCATCAGAGTCTACTTACACACAGGGCACTCCCAATAACCAGAGCCAGTGAGGAAAGAAGAGGATCCCAGGCCATGCCTACAATAAGCCTGCCCCCAGATTACCCCAGATGGATAGAGATCAACCTCTCCGACAACAGAGAGCACCACTAGCGGTTTAAAAGTGCGCCGCCATCCCGACCCAGCTCTGGTCTTGTTAATGCCTGCTCAGAAAATATATCTTTAGATCACACTGTACTGGCCTAATTAACTTATTGTGAGAACTCACACTGCTGAGAAACTATCCAGGACTGAGTTTTACTATAAACAAGCTCCCCGCCAGTAGGCCCCGTCTACTGAGAAGAAAATCTCACAATTACCGGGATAATCTATCAGGATAGTGGAGCTTTTTGTTCATAGGTCTTTCTTTGGAGTGTGCACACCCACTCTCGGGGCAGTAACAAGCCAACTACCGAGTCGAAGATGGCTGCGTTATCTGATGGCTCGTGAATAAAGCTGACGATTTCCGCACGTCCATCATAGACTCTGACTTAAAATATGAGTGAAGAATGACCCAGAGCACGGGACGACTCCTGGATAGCTCAGTGGTAGAGCATTGGCGTACTAAGCCAAAGGTCCCGGGTTCGATTCCCGTGTCCAGATGTCATTTTTCAATCTTCAGAATGTGTATAAGCAGGTATCATTCTTAGCAGCTGGTATTTCGTGTACAGAAGGTGGCATGTGAAATTAGGAGGGCTTTGAGGAGGAAGTGTATGGGTCAATGTTTATTCGTGAATATTCATAGGCAGACAAAACACTACTCTCGAATAGTTTTTATTCTTTTATAGTGTTTGATGTTGCCAAAATGAGTTGATGTATTGTTTTTATGTAGGCAAAGACGCGGGAAAATGCTAGTAATTGTTTGATCCCTTACGTTTCATGTGTAGTTCTGGTAGAAATGATTTTTATAAAATACAAGGATATTATTTTGCGGTCTACGGCGATAAGATGTTACTATTATTAATAAATATTATTTTATAGATATTAATAATATCTATCAAAATCTACAAATAAAGTGTACTCGACTTTTAGTATGTATATATTATAAAAGTAAATTTATTGATTTTATAACTAATATATACGGTCCTTCCTATGAAAGTTTACCATAGCATATATTACATTAGATAATATATACTATTTTACTAATTTATTATTCAATAATGGCACAGCTTTAAATGTTTTGATAAGTTTAATTTAAATTCAATAAATGTCATTAGCTAGCAGGGATTTTCTAGACACCATGGGAACCCCTGTTAACGCGTCTTGGATATGTGCCTGGACATCGTGTTGTAAATAAACCAAATAGATAATAGTTGCAAAGTTTTTAATACTACGCCGTTGACTTGTGGGTTTTTAGTTTGTTTGGTCATTATATTTGTTGGTTCAGTGTTCCTTGTGACAAGTTTAGACTTATAGTATAAAAAGTGGTTCCAATTATTATTATTATTATTATTATTATTATTATTATTATTATTATGATTAATATTATTATTATTATTATTATTATTATTATTATTTTACTTTTCTAGTTTAAATACGGATTGTAATACAATGTATTTTATATATATATATATATATATATAATCCAGCCAGACTATCCCCATTTTATTTATAAAATTGGATAAGATCACTAGGGTTAAATCTAGAGGAAATGAACCCATATTCGTTGGAAGGTAGGGTGGGAAACAATACAGGCGAAAACCCCATCAGTACATCCAGTCTGGGTTCGAACCCCAACCTGCTCCTCACCGTCAAATCAACCTAGATGTGCCTGACGTTTATAATACATGCAAACCAATGTATGTTTTAACAATGATAGCGCACGCATCCTAATGGTGTTTGTAAGTACAGAATGATGTATCCAGATCGATGGTCGCATGGTCAATCTTGTATTAGAACGAGTATATTTTGGTTTGAATAGCAATCGGGGGTGTTACACCAATGGTTTCTCACTATTCCTCCTAGTAGATGAGGATACATTTCATGTTAATTCTTCTTTCCTCATCTTTACCCCGAAAGTGTTAATATATACCTAGATCGGACAGGTATAGTAAGACGCGGTTAACGCACAGAAATAAAAGTACAATAATTGTATTGCATTGCTATGTTGCCAGATATATCTTTGGAGGAGCGGAGTCGTAACCCCTACTCCAACTTGTTGAAGAGCCTCTTCCTTACAGTGGGTTACGTGCTCCAGCAGTCACCGGCAACTGTCAAGGACCCTCAGGCACCACAAAATACACCTTTGAGGCACCTCGTCACGTGGCTGCTTGTCGTGTTCCTGTTGGTGGCGTCTGTCTACAGTGGGGGACTAGCTTCAGTCCTTACCGTGCCCATGTGAGTGGGTGTTTATCTATCAGCAGGTTTCATTCGTTAAGCGTTTTAAAGTAAAGTTTACAGTGTCATATTTTACTTGCGTCAAAACCCATGACAATCTTATTTTCATGCAAAAAAGTTTTACACAAAAATCATACCAGTATATATTTGCGGGAAAGTTGAGCTTGGGGTAAACATGGCTGGACATCCGATATAGCGGTTTGCTGGACAGTTGAGTTGGAATTTAACTTAGCTAGAAGTCAGAGGAAGCGGTTTGGCGGAAAATTTGAGTTGGAGATGAACGTGAAGGAGAATCAGAGATAGCGGTTTGTGGTACAGTTGAGTTGGAGTTTAACCTGGCAGGAAACCAGAAACATCGATTTTTAGATTAGTTGAGATGGTGTTGAATGTGGTAGGAAGTCAGTGAGAGCAGATTGTGGGATAGTTGAGTTGGTGTTAAATGTGGCTGTGAGTCATATTTCTTTGTGTATTGGCACAACAATCTAGGTTCTCATTCCCTAATATAACTTGCGTTTACGTTTAGCTGGCATGAAAATCCACTATTGGTGTCAAACTATTTAAGCTCTCGAATTTCAATGCAAACAGAACTCTCAATCTACGATAGAAATTAACCTTGCTGAGATCCACTATATTCCACTCACTTAAGCTGCACCATATTATAAATAAACAAGGTAAGCCGAAAACATTTCAGGAAAAACAAACTGTAAATAGGTTGAGGAATAATTCAAGGATACGTATTTTTGTAAGACACTAATTAGGCACCAATTATAAGTATAGAGAGCATGGTTTAAATTATTAGAGATAAACTGCACACTTACCTGAGTGATACTGTAACAGAAAACGGATCAAACATTTAAAAAACAAGATTATACATTTTTAGAACTATATTTCACTACCACAGACAGCTTATACAGGTTCTGAGAGTAATTTGGTCTTGGTTTGACTGCAAGATTGACTGCCAACAGAAAATGTTGTCTTTTAGATAGGTTTTCACTATTAATATTTAGACTAAGGCCTTGGTACAGGAAACAGCATCAAGTTCCTCGTCATGCTCCACTAGGAACCTGTCCTGTACGCACAGACTCTCAATGTTGTCCTCCCAGACACTGTTCCTGTATTCTTGGTCCATCTCGCTAATCGCATGGACTTTGCGGCTACAGTTGACTTTGTCTACCGGGTCTCTTGAGGTTTGTCAAGCCTTCCTAAGCAGATTTTTTCCAGGACGTGCCTGAGGATAGAATCGGGCAAGGAAGCCTGTGGCGCCCTCTTTAGATGGTGCCTCGGTGTCAAAGTTTCGAGCGCTTCTTTGATGGTGGTAGTAATGAACTCTGCACTGTGATCGATTTATAATGGTTTTCGAAGGTTGGATGAGGTCCCAATCTTTCTCTCAACACATTTGTTAACCTGTCCCAGTGAGTGCGTCTAAGGTCGGGTTTTTCGGGTGTCTATGAAGGACACTGAGCTTCCCAGGTTCACGAGAAAGGGATTGTAAGCTGAGTACAGTTCTGCTAGAGACTTCAGAACCAATCGTCGTCTGATCCCTCTGGTGACAACGTAGTTGAGGAAGTATGGGTGGAAAAGGTTATTGAGAGATAAGTAAGTGGAGGTAGGGGTTTAGATCTATGGTGTCATGAAGCAATCAGTGGCGAGCATCCATAATACTGGAGCCCCACGAAAGGGTTCTTAGCGTTGAATTTACCACCGATTAAAACAGGCATGGTACCTCGAAGCAGCATCCCCATATCAATCCGAGCAGCCCGGTTGAAACAACGGTTGGGATGGAAGAAGATGGAGATGAGACGCACTAGGTCATTAGAGTTCACCAGTTGGATAGCAGTTGCTTCCATTTCTTGGAGGGGATGAAATGAGATGGCGTGATGGTCAAGGTCCTTTTGGACCAGGACGGCCGTCCCACCCAAGTCCACATCCCCCACTCGGTCACTCCAATGGCAGATAAACTCTGCCGACGAGAACCTCATTGCTTGCACAAGTGGGCTTCTCCCAGCACCATTACATTGATACGATGCTTAGCCAGGAAAATTTCACGCTCAGACTTACTCCTTGCGAATCCGTTGGTGTTCTAGAGTGCGACCATGAACTACTTCAGCACTGGTGATAATCTAATCTAATAATATGTAGGGGACGGACAAATGGATCCGGTCGCGGCCGAGGACGTGACTGGCTTGATGGCTACGCTAAGGAGAAAGAGAGCCCCTGGACCTGATGGAATCACGTCGGAGGTACTTCTTGAAGTAAAAGACTTGGTCGCCCCTTATTTTGCGGAACTGATGAATGAATTCCTCGCTCATGGGAGATTTCCAAATGTTTGGAAGCAGAGCGAGGTGGTCATACTAAGCAAAGGGGAGGGTAAAGATCCGAAACTCCCGAAGTCGTATATACCTATTTGTTTACTAAATGTCTGTGGAAAGTTGCAGGAGAAAGTATTGTGTGGAAGACTACACAGGCATAGGGTGAGGGTTGGTATGCATCCTCAGCTGTACGGCTTCAGGAAGAGTAGGTCTACCTAGGATGCTATTGGTGGAGCGATGGAGTTGGTAGCCCGGGTTCAGGAAAAATATGCGGTGGGGATATTTGTGGACATCTCGGGGGAATTTGATAATTTGTGGTGGCTGGCGCTCTTTGACTGCTTAAGGTCGATTGGGTGTCCGAGGGACTTATATAGGTTCTTTAAAGATTACTGTAAAGACCGTTTTGCGACCTTGAGGTGTCCGGGTAGAAGTATCCATAAGAGGCTTACCAAGGGGTGCCCTCAGGGGTCGGTAAGTGGAATGGTCTTCTGGGATATTGGACTTGAGCCTGAGCTGGCTGAGGTCGAGGTATTCACGGAAGTGGAGGGTGTGGGAGCTTTCGCTGACGACATTTTGGTTGTTGTGAAAGGGAATAGTAGGAAGGCCCTGGAAGATAGGTGTAATTCAGTCCTTTATGGGGCTAAACGGGTAGTACGATAAAGCTAAGTTGTAAGTGTCTCCGGCAAAGATCATGTACATGCTGCTGAAATGAAGGCTAGACCGAAATCCAATAATTAGGATGGGTGAGACTAGAGTGGCTAGAACCAAGGTGAACAGATACCTGGGTGTGACGCTAGATGAGAAATTAAATTTTGGGTTTCACATGAAACTAGTAAGTGGAAAAGAACTGAAGGTAATGAAAAAGTTTATCAATATTGAGTAAAGAAGGTTTCATCTCCCCTTAAGAATAATAAAATTGTACCACATTGCACTACTCGTTTCTTAAGTGGTATATGGAGCAAGTGTGTGGGCCCATCAACTGAAGAAGAGCACTCACAAGAACATCCTAAGATCGCTGCAAAGGAAAGTGCTTATAAGGTTGTCAGGCGCATATAGGACAGTATCAACAGATGCGCTCTGCGTTGCACTTGGAGTCTGGCCACTTGACTTGGAGGTTAGGAGGAGAGCTGCCTTATACTGGCTTAAGAAAGAAGATATTGTGAGGGTAGAGGCACTAATAAGGCTAGGAGTGGGATCAAAGCCGGAGATAACGCAAGCATTTCTGGATGAGTGGCAAGCCTGCTGAGAGAAAGGTGATACGGGGAGAAGGACGTTTGGGTTTTTCCCCTATATCAGAGAGAGATTAGGGTTGACCTTCTTGCAACCATCCCGGGGGCTGGTCCGCTTTATCACGGGGCATAGGCCGTATAAGGCGACTCTAAATGACAGGGAACTGACGGACACGAGGCTGTGCGATTGCGGAGAGGAATCCACACCGGAGCGCGCGGTTATGGCCTGTGGTGATACTCTGAATTCCAGAAGGGTTATTCAGGGGGGAATTCAGGGTATTTATGTAGCGGAAGTGCTGAGAGATAAGGAGTTGTGGTTCCTCGACGCAGTGGCTTCGATTGCCTCAGATAGGGCACGGACCGACTATATAGAACACCTGGGAAGACTGAGAACTAGGCAGAGGGAACTGGATAGACAAAGGGATGAGAGGGTACTTGACGGAGGAGAAGTGACGGGTACTAGGACGAAGAAAAACTATTTCTGACACAGAAGAATAAAGTGAGTCGGACTCAGCGGCATCGGATGGGGGGAGGACTCAGACTCGATGCTGGTAAACTGGGTCAGTTATGAGGAGCATGGGCCGGGAAATAGGACAGAACCCAGGAGTAGCTAGGAGAGGTTATGACGTTAAGGTAATAGTTTGATGTGGTTAAGTCACTGAAGTAATGAGTAGGATATGGAAATTGTAGGTAGGGAGATAGGACCTCCGACTCTGCTGGTTCCCAGGGTAGGGATACCCTGGATGAACGGCGGAAACTGTGGCCCGATACCATAAGAGAAGATCCAGAGGAGGATGGGAGTAACCCTGAACCGGGTGGGGCCTAACGGGATTGATAATGATCCAGATTGGCCTGGGCGTAATGGGCCTCCATTCTCAGC
Source organism: Timema bartmani (assembly GCA_902151455.1). Taxonomy (NCBI): domain Eukaryota; kingdom Metazoa; phylum Arthropoda; class Insecta; order Phasmatodea; family Timematidae; genus Timema; species Timema bartmani. Next base: position 478 of record CABFWB010002235.1, on the reverse strand, counting down.
CGGCTGAGAGAGTGTACTGCAAGACAGTCTACATGTACGGCTGGTGGAAAGGACTTCAAGGACAAAATTTAACTTATGGGTGTATGGTAAAGGTGGAAATGGTGATATACTGGAGTGATGTGGTTTTTAGGTTGAAAATTTTGTAGTAGATTGAATAATTGTAGTATATTATTGTAGTAGGTTAGAATGTTATGTTGATTTTTTTTCTGGTAGGTTAATTGTGGCGATGATGTAGTTTTGTGGAAAGTAGGTGGAGCACCATCTCCGATAGGATAACTCCCCAGGTGGTGGGTAGGAGGATGCACCCTTCCTTAGGGGGGCCCATGGGCTCTGAAAACATGGACCCAGGCGGTCACTGGGACTTCTGAAGGGAGGGGGTACCGGGTACATTCCGGGGCGGACCAACCTGAAAGTAAGTGGTAGGACGAGGTAGTTAGTCTAGTATTTGAATATATTTTATTTTATTGTATTATTATTT